>WSYH01004845.1:25920-49269 GCA_036426205.1 Ascaphus truei | reverse complement strand
GTGGCAGAGCAGCGGCGCATACCCCGTGGCAGAGCAGCGGCGCATACCCCGTGGCAGAGCAGCGGCGCATACCCCGTGGCAGAGCAGCGGCGCATACCCCGTGGCTGTCAGTGGCGCAGAGTAGCGGCGCATACCCCGGGGCTGTCAGTGGCAGAGCAGTGGTGCAGGGCAGCGGCGCATACTCAGCCCGTCCTCTTCCTGCAGATCCTGGACGTGCAGATGAAAGCGCACCTGGTTCTGGATGATCCGGCTGGGAACAGCTACCTGCAGGTAATGTGCGATTCCCGGGTCCTGTGAGCTGTACCAGAACCTGAGGCCCATGGAGTTAGGACAGGGATGTTTTCTCTGCCCCCCCCCCCCCCCCTCTCCCAGCAGGGTGACAGTGACACGGATATAGGACAGGGTGCCCCACCTCCCAGCAGGGTGGCGCTGCATTATGACCTCTGTCCCCCTCAGAATGTGTACGCCCCGGAGCAGGACCCCGAGATGACCGTGGAGAGCTACGAGCGAACGTACGACCAGAACGACGACCTCGGGCTTAACGACATGAAGACAGAGGGATACGAGAGTGCCGAGCAGGACGCATAGCTCCGCCACGCAAGACCCTGCTCCTGTAATGAACCAGAGTAACACGCCGCGTGTTTACACGAGGGGGCAGCTCGGGCCCTGTGTTTAACCCCTTCCATGCATCGCTGGTGTAGATATATATTACCATGCGGTGTGCAGGTGTTTTACTTTGGCAGAGCATGAGTTAATGTCTGCTGCTTAAGGGGTCTGAAAGTGCGCCCACCCATGCAGCGGCGCGGCCCCCATGCAGCGGCGCGGCCCCCATGCAGCGGCAGTGTCCTGAACAAGGTCCTCTGGTAATGAAGCTGCTTTTCTTTTGATAACCGTGCTGAAGCTGCCGCTGCATGGGGGCCGCGGGCTGCTCTGCCACCGCTGCTGCATGTCACCCTCGGGTGTCCGAGTGGGGGCCAGTCGTTCTGTGCCCCTGGCTTTGCTGTACAAGCCGAGCAATGTAACAGGAAGAAGCTCTGGGAAATCCTTGTATAAAATGACTAGCAAGCTAAAAGTGACAGTCACTACCCACAATCCTCGTCTGCAGCTTCCCTGTTATGTCGATGGGGACACGTGGCAGGCGAACTGCTCCCTCCTCTGGTTCTCTGCACAATGTGTGTGGCCATACTCCATACTAGTTTATATTGCAGTATATCTCATCGGGAGGGGAGGAGTTCACAAGATTATTTTTCATATAACATTTCTAAGGCTGTTTCAAAGTCCAGGCTGAAATAGGAAACATTGTTCCCCCCGCTAATCCCTGAATTGTGTGCGTTGGTTACTTTGATGGCATGGCCGGAGAGCGCCGTGTTGGTTACGTTGAGGCCGTGTCCTGAGAGCGCCGCGTTGGTTACGTTGAGGCCGTGTCCTGAGAGCGCTGCGTTGGTTACTTTGAGGCCGTGTCCGGAGAGCGCTGCGTTGGTTACTTTGAGGCCGTGTCCGGAGAGCGCTGCGTTGGTTACTTTGAGGCCGTGTCCGGAGAGCGGGCTCTGGGAAACGGCTCGTGTTATCGTAGCACATCATGTCAAAATAAAATACCAACCTCCCCTATTGGGCATCTTGTCTTATTATGGAGGAGGGTTTCGCGGTCGCTAAGAGGCACACGCTCAGTGTCTCCTCACATCCATGTGTGATTGAGGGAGCGACATGCACATAACATGAAAATCACGTAAACCGATTTCAGGCCAACAATGCATAGCAATGTAACATGCCTCTTACCAGTCACAAAGTGTCCTACGAGAAGAGACCTGTGAAGTTAGGAAAGCTCTGTACATGTGAAGAAGAGACCGGTGAGGTTTGAGAAAGCTCTGTACATATAACTACGGGTGACACATTCTTACAGAAGATGGATTTTACCCTTTCCATCACTGCCGAGTACATTGTTTTGCAGATTTACACATTAATAACATGAGGGTAACACTTCTTGCTTTTCTGTTCCTCTGCTCTCAATGAATGACGGGAGCGAGTGTTGAGTTGTGTCTGTAAGTGCTGTTACAGTAAGTGTGAATGTCTCACGTGCAGTCTGTCCTGGTCTGTTTCCCTCCGTGTGAGTGCTGCTTTTTCCTGATTCCCTCTGCGTGCGAGTGCTGCCTCTGTTTCAGTGAGTGTGGTCTATTTTTTCCTCAGTGAACGATGTCTGTTTCTCATGGAGTGTGAGTGATGTCTGTTTTCTCTGAGTTTGAGTACTTCTTTTCGGTGAGTGTGCTATCTATTATAGTGAGAGCTGTTTTTTTCTCATTTTAAGTGTGAGTACTGTTTCAGTGAGTGAATCCAGCTTAATTCTCTCATTGAGTATGAGTACTTCATTCAAAAGAGAAGAAACACAAACACAATTATAAAAAGATCATTATTTTCAAATGTAATTGCTGTAATACTCGCACAGGCGCAGGCGTAATACACAGGAGAGAGCCTACAGGCATTATTTGAAGAACAAAAAAAAAGACTTTAACCTCTATATTAAAGTTCTCGTGTTCAAACCCTATCTTTGTAATGTATAGGTTAATATCTTAACTATAGATGATGTCTATACTGTATCACAAAATATCTTATTAGATTTGCAAACCTTACAGGGCTCCATATGGTTCCATTCTCACAATAATACAAAGAAATGATACACAATGTATCACTTTCTCTCATATCATCAACTCCTAAATGAGGCAGCCCTTCCCATCAGAATACCTTCTGCAGATTATTTCACATATTACATGAAGAGCCCAATTTGGGTAAAGAATAACAGACTGTAGTTACTAATTCTTCCCAACCCCCACTGTCCAGGTGTGGGCTTGAAGTGCGGAGGGGAAAGAAATTTCCCTTTGTCTTATTTCTATGGGATCATTGATCAGCTCCGCATCGGACTTCACAGGCCACAGACCGGCCGTTCTGCTCCTGAATCACCCAACGCACGTTTCGCATCACTTACGTCTTCTGGGCTGAACTCACCAATGAAACTGATGTTGTTTAACATCCGTTTTTGCGATGTGGAACCCAAAAATGTTGAAAGACATGTACTAAATTTGTAATCAGCGATAAAAAAAACTATATGGAAGAAAGCGGAGAATGCAAAAACCTTTAATTTAATCCTTTGGGCAATGTTGTTCCTAGTCTGCAAAAGGGCTATATCCAAATCTCCCTGACTTACTCTCAAACTAATATGTTCAATGCTTACACCTGTGGGGAATGCCAGTGCTGCATATCATCGTTATACACTAATATCTCTAATGAAACAGATCCAGGGGGCGACCATGGTGAGCTCAATATTACCTGTGCAGTAGAGATGATGCATGCACTCAATATTATAAGAAATGTAACATCGATTGTCATACAAATTGTCTAAGTACACACATATACATATAGCTTATATACCCGGTGTTGCCCGGGATTTCATTTTTCATATGCTTATAAATATCCGCTCCCTCTCTCTCTCTGCTCCCCCCCTCTCTCTCCTCCCCCCCCCCCCTTGTTCACCGCTCCGTTCCCCTCCCAGTTCACAGCTCCGGTTCCCCCTCAGTCTCTTCCCCCAGCGGGCGGAAGGGTTGCTGGCGGCTCACTGTTGGGGCGGGCAGGAGGGTTACTGCGTGGCCGGACGGGAGGGTTGCTTGGCGGCGGGTCACTGCGTGGCCGGACGGGAGGGTTGCTTGGCGGCGGGTCACTGCGTGGCCGGACGAGAGGGTTGCTTTGCGGCGGCTCACTGCGGGGGTGGGCTGGGGGGTTGCTCGGCGGCGGCTCAATGGGGAATCACAACACACAATCAGCACACACAGTCACAACATACACAATCACAACCAACACAGACACACAATCACAACACACACTGATAAGTCATACACTGTCACCTCGGTAGTAGTAAGCATGCTCCGGTGGGGAAACAGACAGGAGGAGTGGATGTCTGTGTGCATAGAGAAGCCCCGCCCCCGCAGCACAGAGAAAGAAGCAGAAAGCACAGAGAAGTCCCGCCCCGCGGCGAGAGACAGCCAATGAGAGCCAAGCCCCGCAGTCTGCACACAAACCCACAGACAAACATTGTATGAGTTAATATAAATAAATATATATATATATATATTTATATATATATATATATATATGAAACAAGGCAGCAGGCACTCTGTAAACAATGAAACACTGATGCTTATCCCATATGCGATATTGAAACAGCAGATATTACCAGATCTTCATCCGGAAAGAAGAGACAGCACACAGCCAATTTGAAATGACAATATATTGAGGTAACAAAAACCAAGGCACTACATCCGACGTTTCGGTCTGCTACATGTGACCTTCCTCAGGGATGTGCATTGAAAGAGTGCCAGTGAACAAACATATATACCCAAACCAATCAACATAATTAAACTCACCCATGTGTATCCAATTGCAAACATGCAAACTCAAACAGGTGGTGTTGGTGCCTTGGTTTTTGTTACCTCAATATATTGTTATTTCAACTTGGCTGTGTGCTGTCTCTTCTTTCCGGATGAAGATCTGGTAGTATAAAACACACACACACACACACACACACACACACACACACACACACATATACCAACAGGGATTCCGTTCTATACAACCCGGGGAGTCGTTCTATACCAACCGGGGTATACTTCTATTACCCAAAACGAGGATCCGTTCTATACCAAACCCGGGATTCCGTTTCATACCAACCCCAGGAGATTCCGTGATACCAACCCGGGAGATTCCGTTTATACAAACCCGGGATTCCGTTCTATCCAACCGCGGAGATATACGTTCTATACCAACACCCAGCATCCTTCTATCACCCACCCGGATCCGTCTATCACCAACCGGGATTCCGTTCTATAACCACCCGGGATCGTTCATTACCACCCGGGATTCCGTTCTACTCCAACCCGGGATTCAGTTCTATAACAAACCCGGGATTCCGTTCTATTACGCAACCCGTGGATTTTCATATACCAAAACCCGGATTTCCGTTCATAATCAACCCGGGATTCCGTTCTATACCACCCAACTCCATAACCAACCCGGGATTCCAGTTTCTATACAACCCGGGATTCCGTTCCTTCATATACCAACCCGGGATTTCCGTTCTATACACAAACCCGGGATTCCGTTCTATACCAACCCGGGATTCCGTTCTATACCAACCCGGGATTCCGTTCAACGCCAACCCGGGATTCCGTTCTATACCAACCCGGGATTCCGTTCTATACCAACCCGGGATTCCGTTCTATACCAACCCGGATCCGATATCCTATACCAACCCGGGGTTCCGTTCATACCAACCCGGGACGATTCTTTAACCAACCCGGGTTTCCGGTTCTATAAACAACCCGGGATTCCGTTCTATACCACCGGGACTTAACCCTTCCGTTCATACCAAAAGCGGGATTCCGGTCTATCCAAACCGGGATTCGTTCTGATACCAACCCGGCATACTTCTATCACCCACCCGGGGATTGCGGTTTCTATCCCGGACGTTCAACAACCGGGATTCCTGTTCACCAACCCATGTCTATACCACATTACCAACCCCGGGATTCCGTTCTATACCACCCGGATTCGTTCTATACAACCCGTCCTACACCAACCACCCCCAAACCGGGATTCCGTTCTTAAACGGATACAGTTCTAACCCGGATTCCGTTTCCAACCCGGATCCAACAACCGGGATTCGCTATCACCGTTATCAGCCCAACCGGATCGTTTCCACAGGGCCATTGATCCGTTCTATACCCACCCGGGATTCCAGTTACTATACCAACCCGGGATTCCGTTACTATACACAACCCGGGATTTCCGTTCTATACCAACCCGGGTTTCCGTTCTATACCAACCCGGGATTCCGTTCTATACCAACCCGGGATTCCGTTCTATACCAACCCGGGATTCCGTTACTATACACAACCCGGATTCCGTCTATACACCCCAAGCATCCATTCTTACCACCCACCGAGGCTTCCCATTTGTACGCCAACCCGGGATTCCGTTCTACACCAACCAGGAAAACCCCACAGCAGCAAGTCTATAGCATGGTCTCCGTGCATACTGACATGCCTTACAATGAAAGTACTTCAACACACCAATCACCATGTTTGCAAAGCAGGATAGCCTGATGGAGTAGTGGCTGTGGCCTGTCTATGTGCACAAGTGAGTTACCCTCAGTGAGTGCAGCCTGTTTCTGTCAGCAAGCGTGAGTACTGCATCTGTTTCCCTCAGTGAGTGTGAGTACTGCATCTGTTTCCCTCAGTGAGTGCAAGTGCTGCCTCTGTGTTTCTCTCAGTGAGTGCGAGTGCTGCATCTGTTTCCCTCAGTGAGTGCAAGTGCTGCCTCTGTGTTTCTCTCAGTGAGTGCGAGTGCTGCCTGTTTCCCTCAGTGAGTGAGTGCTGCCTGTGTTTACCTCAGAGTACGAGTGCTGCCTGTGTGTATGTCTGTGAGTGCAAGTGCTGCCTGTTTCCCTCAGTGAGAGTGAGTGATGCCTGTTTCCCTCAGTGAGTGAGTGCTGTCTGTTTCCCTCAGTGAGTGCTGCCTGTTTCCCTCAGTGAGTGTGAGTGCTGTCTGTTTCCCTCAGTGAGTGCTACCTGTTTCCCTCAGTGTGTGAGTGCTGCCTGTTTCCCTCAGTGAGTGTGAGTGCTGCCTGTTTTCCTCAGTGAGTGCTCCGTTTCCCTCAGTGAGTGTTGCCTGTTTCTTCTCTCAGTGTGTGCTGCCAGTTTCCCTCAGTGAGTGTGAGAGCTCCGTTTCCCTCAGTGAGTGTGAGCGCTGCCCGTTTTCCTCAGTGAGTGTGAATGCTGTTTCTGTGAGTGCTCCCTGTTTCCCTCAGTGAGTGTGAGCGCTGCCTGTTTCCCGGTGTGAGTGTGGCCTGTTTCTACGCTGTGAGTATGAGTGCTGCATGTTTCCCTCAGTTAGTGTGAGTGCTGTCTGTTTCCCCTCAGTGAGTGCTGTCTGTTTCTCTCAGTGAGTGTGAGTGATCCGTTTCCCTCAGTTAGTGTGAGTGCTCCCTTTTCCCCTCTGAGTGTGAGTGCTCCCTGGTTCTCTCAGTGGGTGCGAATGCAGCCTGTTTTCCTCAGTGTGTGTGAGTGCTGCCTGGTCACCACAGTGAGTGGCGGTGATGCTTGTTTCCCTCAGTGAGTGCGAGTGCTGCCTGTTTCCCTCAGTGTGTGTGAGTGCTGCCTGTTTCCCTCAGTGAGTGCGAGTGCTGCCTGTTTCCCTCAGTGAGTGCGAGTGCTGCCTGTTTCCCTCAGTGAGTGCTAGTGCTGCCTTGTTTTCACTCAGTGGAGTGCGAGGTGTGCTGCCTGTTCCGCCCTCAGTGAGGTGAGTGGGCTTGCCGTTCCCTCAGTGAGTGCTAGTGCTACCTGTTTCCCTCTGTGAGTGTTGCATGTTTCCCTCTGTGAGTGAGTGCTGCATGTTTCCCTCTGTGAGTGTGAGTGCTTACTGATTCCATCTGTGAGTGTGACTGCTGCGTCTATGCTACCCACGTGACGCAGTCTATACTGGCCGGAAGTCCCAGAGCATCTGTTCCCCCTGCCGGCTCCCGTACTTCCGCCCACAGTAAGATGGCGGCGGCCTCAGGGAAGGTCCCGGTTTTGTCCAAAGCGGAGTATCTGAAGAGGTACCTGGCGGCCGGAGAGGGCCACGTGGCGGCGAGAGGGCAAGAGGAAGAGGCTTGCGGAGGCAGCAGCGGCAGCAGCAGGGAGCCGAGGGCAGGGGGTGAGAGAGATATCTACTACCTCTCACTCACTCTCACACACACAAGATCTCTATCACCACCAAGCGCTGCTGGTCTCGTATGACACACCACACACACACATCTCACACACAACAATCGCACACAAACAACAAGCCACACAATGCCACACACCTACGCGCGCAACACACACACACACATCACCAAACCACACACACGCACACGGCACTCTCCCCCAACCCCCCACACACAAGCAAGAGCGCGAGCGCACACAACGACACAAAACAAACGCACACGCGCACACGCACCACACACAAACAACGCGCCGCGCACACACACCAGCGCGCGCGCGACACAAAAACCCGCGCCCACAAACAAAGCGAGCGCGCACACACACACAAGCGAGCGCGAACACACACACAAGCGAAGCCCCACACACACAAGCGCACACAACACAAGCGCGGCGCCACACACAAGCGCGCGCAACACACCACAAGCGCGCGCAACACACACATCATGCGCGCACAACAGCACACACAACCCACACAACACACGACACACACTACACACGACACAGCACAGCACACACACAAACAAAAACACACACACCACACGCAAGAATGCGCAACATAGAGCGAAAACACACACAACACACAAGCAAGCGACACAACACACCAGCAAGGCAAGCGCACACACACACCACACACACACAACACACACACACACAAGCGCACACACAAGCGCTGCGCACGCGCGCACGCGCGCGCGCGCACACGCACACACGACAAACACACACAAACACACACGCGAGCCGCGCGCGCGCGCGCGCGCGGCGCGCGCGCGGCACCACACAACACACACACACACACACCACACACACACCACACATATATACACATCTATCTATATCTTTATCTTTATGTGATCCCTAGATTGCATGATGTAGCATGTTAAATATGACACTGCATAATAGGGGGTACTATACTATACTACTATACACAAGTGTCGCTGATCGCATATATTATACCCGTATCCTTTTATTTTATCATTTTGTATTATTTCTATTCCCTCTGTAGGGTATACGTCACATTTGGTTCCCGTTTTGAATTATAGGAGGGGTGCAATTTTGCCCTATATATTACTATTTTCCTGGCCTTTGTTAGTGAATGTTCCGCTCTCTTATCATATACATTGTGTACATGTGACAAGTGCTCACCACAAACAAGGTGGGACCGCGAGGTTGAGGTGGGGATGTTGATAGCCACCGACCAACAACCGAGCAGCCATGTCCGGTGTGCAGAGTGGAGGTGATATAGCCGGGTCAGGGTAGGAGAGGTCAGGTAGGTAGAAGGTACTTGCCATAGTCTGAGGTTGGAGAGTGTAGAATTGTCATGTATCTGTAGCCGTGGTCGAGGAGAGAGTGGAAGTCCAGAAGCGAGCCGAAGTCAAGGGAGCCGAGATGTCAGGAGTCCAAGTACTAGCTGAGGTCACAGGAAGACAAGATAAGGCACAACCAACGAGTAGCTTGAGGGAGCACAAGACACATAAACCAAAGTTTATGCTCAGCCAGTTTGTAGCAGGGCTGGCCGAGTACTTAAAGGGCAGGCAGCCAATGGTAGGAAAGCACACAGCTGCAGCCGACATTCCTCCCTCACTGTTTCAGGAGCGTGGCACTGTAGTGTTTGTCCATCTCCTAGTTTAGTTATTGAGTTGCCATTTACAATAGCTCATAGAAAAATGTGCCAGTAGCGATAAATACAACTCATTATCGGCAATATAGGGTAGATGGCAATTGACTCAGGATTTTGAAGAGATAAGTTTGTTCAAACCTAAGCTTCCATTTTTATACCAACCCAGGATACCGTTCTATACCAACCCGGGATTCCGTTCTATACCAACCCAGGATACCGTTCTATACCAACCCGGGATTCCGTTCTTATACCAACCGGGAAGGGGGAGGCGGGATGGATAGGGGAGCGGATGGGGAGTTCCTCTATACCAACCGGGATTTCCGTTCTAAACCAACCCGGGATTCCGTTTCTATACCCCAAGGATCGTCCTTATACCAACCCGCGGATTCCGTCTATACCAACCAAGCATCCATTCTTACACCCACGGGATTCCGTTCCCCTATACCAACCAGGGACTTCAGTTCTATACCAACCCGGGTTCCGTTCTATACCCACCGGGATTCAGTTCTATACAACCCTGGATTTTCCGTTCTATAACCAACCCGGGATTTCGTCAACGGCCAAACCGGGATTCCGTTCTATACACAAACCGCGGATTCGTTCTATACAACACGCGATTCCGTTCTATACCAACCCGGGATTCCGTTCTATACCAACCCGGGATTCCGTTCTATACCAACCCGGGATTCCGTTCTATACCAACCCGGGTTTCCGTTCTATACCAACCCGGGATTCCGTTCTATACCAACCCGGGATTCCGTTCTATACCAACCCGGGGATTCCGTTCAAGCCAACCCGGGAGTCCGTTCTATAACCAAACCGGGATCTGTTCTATTACCAACCCGGGATTCCGTTCTATACCAAACCGGGGATTCCGTTCTATACCAACCCGGGATTCGTTCTATACCAACCGGGATTCGTTCAACGCCCCAAACCCGGGATTCGTTCTATAACAACCCGGGATTACGGTCTATTATCACCAACCCGGGATTTACCGTTTATACCAAACCCGGGTTCCGTCTATACCAAACCCGGGATTACCGTTCTATACCAACCAAAGCATCCATTCTACACCCACCCGGGAGATTCCGTTCTAGACCAACCGGGATTACGTTCTATACCAACCCGGGATTTCCGGCTTATACCACACCCCGCGGATTAGGTTCTATACCAACCCGGATTCCGTATATACCACAACAGGGAATTACGTTCACGGCCAACCGGCGATTCCGTCATACAACCACGGGATACGTTCATATACCAAACCACGGGATTGTTTCTATACCCCCAAACCAGGGATTTCCGTTACGATACAACCGGGATCCGTCTATACCAACCGGGTTTCCGTTCGTATAAAACCCGGATCCGTTCTATTACAACGGGATTCAGTCGATACCCAACCGGGTAGTTCCGTCTATACCAACCAGGGGATTCCGTTATATACAAACCAAAGCATCAATGATACCACCCACCAGGGACCTCTAAATTGGGGGGGGGGTGGGGGGGGGGGGGGGGGGGTGGGGGCGGGGGGGTTGGGGGCGGTTCCGACCACGGGCGGGGGGGGGGCCGGTGGTGACGCGGGGGGGGGGGGGTGGGGTGTGTGGGGGGGGGGGCGGGTGGGTACAAGGCCGGGGGTGGGGTGGGGGGGCCGGCGCCGGTGTCGTCGGGGGGGGGCGCGGGCTAGGGCCGGGGTGGGGGGGGGGGAGGGGGGGGGGGCGCTGGCGGGGCGGGCGCGCCCGGGGCGTCCGCGGGCCAGGGGGGGGGGGGGGTTGGGGGGGGTGGGGTTACGGAGGCCGGGGGGGGGGTGGGGGAGGGCGCGGGGGGGCGCGGGGGCTTTGGGGTGTGGGGTGGCGGGGGGGTGGGGGCGCGGGGGGCGGGGGGGGGGGGGTGGGGGGGGGGGGGGCGCTGGGTGGCGGGCGGGCGCGGGGAGGATGGTGTGGGGGGGGTCCTGGGGGGGCGTGGGCTTTGCCGGAGTGGTGGCGTGGTGGGGGTTTGGTGTTTTTGTTTCCGGGGGGGGCCTGGGCGGGGCGCGTGAATGGGTGTGGGTGGGGGTTGGGAGGGGGGGCCGGCCGGGGCCGGGGGGGGTGGCGGGGCCGGTGGGCGGGTCTGAGGGGGGGGGGGGGAGGGGGGGGGTGGATTGGGGGGGGGGGGGTGGGGCGTGGGGTGGCTTCGGGGGGGGGGGGCGGGGGGGGGCGGGGGTGAGGGACGTGGTGGGAGGGGGGGGGTGGTTGTAGCGGGGGGGGGGGGGGTGTGGTTGTGGGGCGGGGGGCAGACGTGCGGGTCGGGGGGGGGGGCGGGCGGGGGGGGTGGCGGGGGGGGGCTGGGGGGGGTTGGGCGTGCGGTGGGGGGGGGGGGCGGGGGGGGGGGCGCTTAGCTGGTGGGGGGGCCAGGGGGTGGGGTGGGGCGGTGGGAGGGGGGTCGGGGGTGGGGGGGGGTGGGGGGTCAGGAGGGGGGGCGGGGCGCGGGGGCGGGGGGGGGGGTGGCACCCGGGGGGGCGGGGTTGTGGGGGGTTCCGGGGGGCGGGCGGGGGGGGGGGTGGGGGGGCCGGAAAGGGGGTGCGCGGGTGGGGGGGGGGGGTCGCCGCGCCGGCCGGAGGGCCCGGCGGCGCGGCGGGGCGGCGCGGGCGGGGGGTTGAGGCGGCGGTTGGGAGGTGGGGGGGGGGGCCGCGGAGGTGGGGTTGGGGGGGGTAGGGGGGGGGTTTGGGGGGGGGGGGGGGGGTGGGGGTGGCCGGGGGGGGGGGGGTGGGTCTGCGGGTTGTGCCGGAGGGGACGGGCGAGCGGGGGGGCTAGTGGGTGGGGGGGGGGGTGCGTTCGTGGGGGGAGGGGGTCCGGGTGGGGGGGCGGCGGGGGGGGGCCGACGGGGGGGGGGGGGGGGGGGGCGGGGGGTCCGGCGGGGGGGGGGGAGTCCTCCCTATCGGGGGGGGGGGGGGGGGGCCGGGGGTTCGTGGGGCGGGGGGTCGGTGGTGGGGCTGGGATGGGGCGGTCGGTGGGGGTGGCGGGGGGGTGGGGGGGGGATGGTGGGTGGTGTGCGGGCCTGGGGGAGGGCGGGGGGGAGGGGGTCGGGGGGGGCCGTGCGTCCGCGGGGTGCGGTTGGGGGAGCAGGTGGGGGCGGGGCGGCTCGGCGGGGGGGCGGGGCGCGGGGAGCGGCCGGGAGGGGGCCGCCGCGTGGACGGGGCCGGGCGGCGGGCGGGGGGGGGGGGGGAGGGGGGGGGGGGCGCGGGTGGGGGGGGGCGCGGCGGGCGAGCGCGGTGGGGGGCGATGTGGGGGCTGGGCGCGAGCTGGGGGTGGGGGTGGGGGGGGGGGGGGGGGGTGGGGGGGGGCGGGGGGGGGGGGGGTGGGGGGCGGAACGGGCTTAGGGGTGCTATGGGGGGCTGGGGGGGGCGTGGAGGAGGGGGGGGGGGGGGGGGGGGGGTGGGGGGGGGGGGGGGGGGGGGGGGGAGGGGGGGCGCGTCAGGGGGGGGGCCGGCTGTCGGGGGGGTGTGCGGGGGGGGGGGGGGGGTGCCGGGGGGGTGGGGGGGGGGTGGGGGTTGGGTGGGGTGCGGGGGGCCGTGGGGGGGGGCGGGCGTGGGGGTCGGGGGTGGGGGGGCTTTGGGGGGGGCCCTCCCGGCGGGGCGCGGGGGGGGGGGGGTCGGCCGGGGCGGGGCCCGGGGTGTGTGGGGCTGCGTGGGGGGGGTCGGGGTGGGCGGGGGGGGGGGGGGGGCGGGGGGGGGTGGGCGGGGGGGGGGGGGGGGGTGGTGGGGTTGGAGGGGGGTGTGGTGGGGGGTGGGGCGCGGGTGGCCGATGCGGGTGTGACCGCGGGTGGTGGGCGGGGGGGGGGGGGTTGCAGGGGGCGGGGGCGGGTCGGGGCGGGGGGGGTGGCCGGGGGGGGCGGGGGGTTGGCGGTGGGGGGGTCTGGGGAGCCGGGGAGTGGGTCGGGGGGGTGGGGGCGCGGCGGGATGGTGGGGAGGGGGCGGGGGGGGGGTGTGAGTGTAGGGGGGCCGTCGCGGGATGGGCGTGGGCGGGGTCGCGGTGGGGGGGCGGGCGTTGGCGGGGGCGGCCGGAGTTGGGTGGGGGGGGGGGGGGCCGGCGGCGTATCGGTGCGGTGGGGGGCGCGGCGGGGGCGGGCAGGCGGCCTTTGGTGGGGAAGGGGGAGGAGGAGGGGGCCCTGGGGGGGTGGGGTGCACGGGGGGGTGGGGGGGAGGTGGGGGGGGATGGTGTCCGGGGGGGACGGGCGCGTGTGGGGGGGGTGGGGGGGGGCGGCAAGGGGGGTGGTCGCAAGCGCAGGGGGCGGGGGGGGCGGGGGGAGGGGTGCGGGGCGGGGGGGGGGGGTTGGGGTGTTGGGAGGGGGGCCGCGGCGGCAGAAGCCGGGGGGGGGGGGGGGGTGGCGGCGCGCGGCGAGGGGGGGGGGGGGCTGGGGGGGGGGGGGGGGGGGCCGAGGGGGTGGGGGGGATTGGGGGGGGGTGTGGGCGGAGGGGGTGGGGGGGGGGGCGGCGTGGGGGGGGGGGATGCGGGGGGGGGGGGGGTTGGGGGGGTGGGGGGGGGGGGGGGGGGGGCGTGGGGGTGGGCGGCGGGGGGCCGGCGCAGGGGCTGGGGAAAGGGGGATGGTGCGGGAGGTGGGGGGTCCATGAGGCGGCTCTTCTTGTGGCCTGGGTGGGTGGTGGGTGGGGGCGCGGGGGGTGTTGGGGGGGGCGGCCGGGTTCGGCGGAGTCGCCCGGTGGTGGGGGGGGGGGGGCGAGTTGTCGGGGCTCGCAGGTGAGGGTTGGGGGGTGAGGGGGGGGCTGTGGTCGGGGAGGGGGGGCGGCGGCGAGGGGTTGTGCGCGGCGAGTGGGGTGGGCGGCCGGGGCGCTTGCGGGGGGGGGGGCGGGCGGCCGGGTGGTGGGGGGGGTGGGGGGGGAGGGTTTCCCCGGGGGGGGTGGGGTGAGGGGGCGGGGGGCGGGCGGGGGGCGGAGGGTCAGCTGCGTGGCCGGAGGGGCGGTTGGGGGAGGGGGGGGGTGGCTTCGTGCGCCGGCGGGCGCGGTGCGGGCGGCGGGGGTGGTCTGGAGGGGGGGGGTGGAAGGGGGCCCACGGGGGGGGGGGGGGGGGGGGGTTGCGGGGGCGGGGCGAGGGGGGGGTGGTGGGTTGTTGGGTGGAGGGGGGTAGGGGAGGGGGGGGCTGGGGGTGGGGCGGATGGGGTGGGGCCCCGGAGTGGGGGAGGGTGCGAGGTGGTGGGGGGTGCAGGGGAGGGGGAAGGGGGGGGGTAGGGGGGGGGTCGGGGGGGAGGTGGGGGGCGTGGGGGGGGGGGGCCGGGTGCGGGGGGCCGAGGTTGGGGGGGGGGTTGGGCTGGGTGAAGGGGGGTGAGATCACGGCTGGGGGCGGCCTGCGCGGGGGTGGGCGTGGGGTGGGAGGTCCGGTGCAACAGGCGGTGCGGGAACGTGGTCGTGGGTGGGGGCGGCCGGGGCAGCGGTTCATTCCGGCGGGCGCGGTTCGAGGGGTGGGGGGGTGTGTAGGGGGGCCCGGGGGGCGCGTGGGGGGGTCGGAGCGCGGGAGGAGGGGGGTGGCGGTGGGGTGGGGGGGGGGAGGGCAGGGGAGGGGGGGAGGCGGGGTGGGGGTGTGGGGGGAGGAGGGGGGGGAGGGGGGGGGCGGGGGGGCTGGTCGGGGGGGGGGGGGTGGACTCGCCGCGCGGCGCGGGGGGGCGGGACGCGAGCGTGGGTGGGGGAGCCGGGTGGTGTCCGCGGGGGGCGAGGGAGGTGCGTGGGGAGGCGCGGATGGGGGCTGGGGGGTGGGGCCGGGGGCGGTGGGGGGGGCCTAGAGGCCGCGGTGGCCCGGGTGGCGGGCGGCGGGTTTTGGGGGCGGGGGGGGGGGGTGGGGGGCGGGGGGTCGGGGGTGGGGAGGGGGCCGGGTCGGTTGTTGGGGGGAAGTGAGGGGCTTCGGGGGATGGTTGGGCGAGGGGGTGCGGGGGGGGGGGTGGTAGGGGGGGGGGATGTGCCGTCGGGGGGGGGGGGGTTGGTGAGCGCGGGGGGGGAGGGCTGGAGGGAGGCCGCGGGGGGGGGAGGGGGAGGGGGGGCGGGGGGGGCGGGGAGGGCGGGGGCGGGGGGGGGGGGGGGGGGGGTGGGGTGGGGGGGAGGTGGGGCGCGGACGAGGGGGTGAGCAGCAGGGAGCGGGCGGGGCGGGGCGGGGGGGGGGGCGGGTGGGTCGGGGCGAGGGGGCACGCGTAGGGCGGGGCGGGGCGGGGCGTTGGCGCTGGCGCGAGAGGGGTGGGGGGGGGGGGGGGATTGGGGAGGAGGTGGGTGGGGGTGGGGGTCGGGGCAGTGGGTGGGTTGGTGTGGGGCCGTGGGGGGGCGGGGGGGGGGCGCGGGGGGGGCGGGGGTGGCCGGGGGAGGGGGGGGGGCGCAGGGGGGGGGGGGGGAGGGCCGTAAGGATGGGGGTGGGGGGGGGGAAGGAGAGGGGGTGGTGGGGCGGTGGGTGGGGGCTCGGGGTGGAGGCGGGCCCAGGGCGGACTGAGGGTAGCGAGGGGGGGGGGGGGAGGGGGGGGGATAGGGCGGGGGGCGGAGGGGAGGTGAGGGGGGGGGTGGGGTGGGGGGGGAGGGGAGAGGGGGGGTCGCGGGAGGGGTGGGCGGGGGGGGTGGGGGCGGTGGGGGGGCAGGGACGGCGAACGGGCCTGGGGGCAGTGGGGGCCGGGGGGGGGAGGGGAGGGCGGGGGGGGGGTTGGGGGGGGCAGGTGAGTGCGAAGGTGGGGCTGGGGGGGGGGGGGAGGCGGTGGGTAGTGGGGACGGGGGGGTGGGGGGAGTGTCGGGGGCCGCCGCGCGGAATTGGCGGGCCGGGGGGGGAGGCGGGGGGGGGTTGTGGGGCGGCGGGGGGGTGGGTGGGGGGGGTTCGGGAGGGGGGGGGGGGGGGTGGCGGGGGGAGGGGGGGGGGGTGGTGGTGGGGCTGGGGCGGGCGTGACGTCGGGCGGGGACGGGGGGGCGGAGTGGGTGGTGGCGTCGGGGCGGGGGGGGGGGGGGTGGCGCGGGGGGGGGGCCGGGGAGGGGTGGTGCGGGTTGGAATGGGGGGGCGGGGGCTGGGGGGGTGGGGGGGGGGGATAGTGGGTAGTGGCGGCCCGGTGGTTAGGGGGTGTGTGGTGGGTGGGGGGGCGGGGCCCGTGGGCGTGGGGGGGGCGAGGGGGGGCGCGGGGGGTCTACGGGGTGGAGGGGGTTGGAGGGGGGGGGGGGGGGGCGGGGGGGGGGGAGTCGGGGGGGGTTGGGGGTGGGGGTGGTGGGGGGAGGGGGGGTGTGGGTGGGGAGGTCAATAGGACGGGCGGGGGGTGGGGGGGGAGGGCGGGCGTGGTGTCGAGCGGCGGGGGAGGGGGGGGGGGGGAGGGGGCCGCGGGTTGTGTGGGGGGGGGGGGACTGGGGAGGGGCGGAGGGGGGGTGGAGGGGGGGGGGTGGGGGGGTAGGAGGGGGGGGGCGGTGTGGGGGGGGCATGGACGAGGGGGGGGGTTGGGGGGGGGGATCGGGGGGGGGTTGTGGCGCGGGGGGGGGTGGGAGTGCGGGGGGGGGTGGGGGGATGGGGGCGGGGGGGGGGGGGGACGGGCGGAGGTGGGGAGGGGGGGGGTGGTTGAGGCGGGGGTGTGTGGGGGGCGGGGGCATGGGGTGCGGGCGGCTTGTTGGGGGTTGGGTCAGGGAGGGGGGGGGAGGAGGGGGGGGGCGAGTGGGGGCGTGCGGCGGGGGGGCGGGGGGTGGGGGGGGGGGGGGCGAGGGAGCGCGGAGGGGGCGGCGCGGGGCGGCGCGGGGGGGGGTGGGGTGAGGGGGGGTGAGGATTGAGGGGGGGGGGGGGGCTGGGGAAGGCCGGGGGGGAGAGGGGCGGGGGGTGCAGGTGGGGGGTCCAGGGGACGAGCCGGGGAGGTGGGGGCGGAGGGGGATGGGCGGGGTGGGCGGGGACTTTGGCGTAGGGGGTGGGTCAGGGGTGGGGGGGGGGTGTAGGGGGGGGGGGGGGGGCGGGGGGGGGGGGGGGGGGGGGTGTGAATGGGGGGGGGGGGCGGTGGGCTGGGGGCAAGGGGGGGGGCGAGAGTGACGGGGGTGGGGGTGTGGGGGGGGGGTGGGGGTTACGGGGGTGGGGGTGGGGTGGGGTGGGGGGGTGGGGGGGTTGCGGGGGGTTGCGGGTGGGGGGGCGTGGTGGGGGGGGGGGGGGGGGAGGAGGGCGTGGGGGGGGGGGGGGGGGGGGGGGGTGCGCGAGGGGGGGAGTGGGGTGGGGGGGGGGATGGGGGGCGGGGGCGGGGGTGGGTGGGGTGGGGGGGGGGGGGGGGGGGGGCGGGGGTGGGGGGGCGGGGCTAGGGTGGCGGGGGGGGGGGGGGGGCTGGGGGGAGGGGGGGGTGCGCGGGATGGGGGGGGTGGGGTGGTGGGGCTGGGGGGGCGGGGGGGGGGGGGGGGTAGGTCGGTGTGGGGGGGGGGGGGAGTTGGAGTCGAGGGGGGGGGGGGGGTTGTGGGGTTGAGGGTCGCACGGGGCGGGGGCGGGCGCAGGTGGGGGGGTGGGGGGGGGGGTGGGGGGGGGGGTGGGGGGTGGGGGTGTGGGGGGGGGTGGGGGGGTGGGGGGGGGGGGGGGGGGTGTGGGGGGGGGTTGGGGGGGGGGGGGGGGGGGGGGGGGGGTGGGGGGTGGGTGGTGTGGGGTCGGGTTTGGGGGGGTGTTACGCCCAAACCCGGGATTCCGTTCTACACACAAGGAAAACCCCACAGCAGCAAGTCATATAGCATTGGTCTCCGTGCATACTGACATGCCTTACAATGAAAGACTTCAACACACTTCAATCACAAGTTTGCAAGCAGGATAGCCTGATGGTTAGTAGTGCTGTGGACTGGTCTATTGCACAAGTGAGTTACCCTTCAGTGAGTGCGCAGCCTGTTGTCTGTCAGCAAGCAGAACTGCTTGTTTCATAAGGAGGTGGTACTGCATCTGTTTCCCTCGGGAGGCAAGTGCAGACCTCTGTTTTCCTCAGGTGAGTGCAGTGCTGCATCTGTTTCCCTCGAGTGAGTGCAAGTGGCTGCCTCTGTGTTTCTCTCAGTGAGTGCGAGTGCTGCCTGTTCCCTCAGTGATGATGTGCCGTGTTTACTCAGAGTACGAAGTGCTGCCTGTGGGTAGTGTTATGTGAGTGCAAGTGCTGCCTGTTTCCCTCAGTGAAGAGTGAGTGGATGCCTGTTTCCCTCAGTGAGTGAGTAGTGCTGTAGTGTTGTCCTCAGTGAGTGCTGCGTTTCCCTCAGTGAGTGTGATGGTTGTTTCCCTCAGTTGGTGTACCTGTTTCCCTCAGTTGTAGTGAGTGCTGCCTGTCTTCCTCAGTGGTGTGAGAGTGCTGCCTGTTGTCCTCAGTGAGTGCTCCGTTTCTCAGTGAGTGTTGCCTTCTTTTCTTCTCTCAGTGTGTTGCTGCCAGTTTCATCAGTGAGTGGAGAGCTCCGTCCCTACAGTGAGTGGTGGAGCGCTGCCGTTTTCCTCAGTGAGTGTGAATGCTGTTTTGTGAGTGCTACTGTTTCCCTCAGTGGGGTGAGCGCTGCCTGTTTCCCAGTGTGGTTTTCCTTGTGATGTGTGGCCTGTTCTACGCTGTGAGTATGAGTGCTGCATGTTTCCTCAGTAGTGTGAGTGCTGTCTGTTTCCCTCAGTGAGTGGCGTCTGTTTCTCTCAGTGAGTGTGAGTGATCCGTTTCCTCAGTTAGTGTGAGTCTCCTTTTCCCCTCTGAGTGTGAGTGCTCCCTGGTTCTCTCAGTGGGTGCGAATGCAGCCTGTTTTCCTCAGTGTGTGTGAGTGCTGCCTGTTTCCCCCAGTGAGTGCGAGTGATGCTTGTTTCCCTCAGTGAGTGCGAGTGCTGCCTGTTTTTCTCAGTGTGTGTGAGTGCTGCCTGTTTCCCCCAGTGAGTGGCGAGTGCTTTGGTGTTTCCTCAGTAGTGCGTAGTGCTGCATGTTGCCTCAGTGAGTGCGAGCTGCTGCCTGTTTCCTCAGTGGAGTCGAGTGCTCTGCTGTTTCCCTCAGTGAGTGGCGAGGGGCTGTGTTCCCTCAGTGAGTGTGCTAGGTACTGTTTCCCTCTGTGAGTGTTGCATGTTTCCCTCTGTGAGTGAGTGCTGCATGTTTCCCTCTGTGAGTGTGAGTGCTTACTGATTCCATCTGTGAGTGTGACTGCTGCGTCTATGCTACCCACGTGACGCAGTCTATACTGGCCGGAAGTCCCAGAGCATCTGTTCCCCCTGCCGGCTCCCGTACTTCCGCCCACAGTAAGATGGCGGCGGCCTCAGGGAAGGTCCCGGTTTTGTCCAAAGCGGAGTATCTGAAGAGGTACTGGCGGCCGGAGAGGCCGTGGCGGCTGAGAGGCAAGAGGGATGTGTGGCGGCGGGAGGCTAGCAGCGGCAGCAGCAGGGAGCCGAGGGCAGGGGGTGAGAGAGATATCTACTACCTCTCACTCACTCTCACACACAATCTCTCTCACACACAATCTCTCTCTCTCTGACACACACACACACAATCTCACACACACACAATCTCACACACACACAATACATCAACACACAATCGCACACAAATGCCCACACACCACGCACCAACACACACCACACCACTCACCAAACCTCACACACTACGCACACGGCTACTCTCCTCCACCAACACCCACACCCCAGCAACCACTGGAAATCAAGAAAAAAACTGACGAGCGCAGCACAACGACAAAAACGAGAGAACCACAAACGCGCGACACGACACACACACAACAAGCTGCGCGCACGAACACTCGAGCGACCGCGACACAAAACACGGGCGCTGCCCACAACAAAGCAGAAGCGACGACACACACATCGCACACACAAAGCGCGCAGAACACACACACAGATAGCCCCGCACACACCAAGGCACACACCCAAGCCGGCGGCAACAAAGCGCCACAAGCGAGCACCACAAGCGGCAAACACACCAGCGGCAACACACACACAATGAACGCGCACAACAAACACACAATCAACTACACACACACACACAGACCACACACACAACAAACAACCACACACACACACAGGCACCAACAAATGCGCAGCATAGAGCAAAACGCACACACGAAACACAGCAAGCAGCGACACAACACACACAGTGCAAGGCACACAAACCACCCACACACCACACACACAAAGAGACACACAAGGCGCGACACGCGCAGCACTCGCAGAGCGCGCGCAACACGCACACACGACAAACACACAAACAAACACACGCGAGCGCGCGCGCGCGACGGACGCGCGGCGCCGGCGACACACCCACACACACACCACACAACACACAAAACAAACACAGAAACACAACACACACACACCCACACACACAACACACACACAAAAGCGCGCGCGCACACACACACACCACACCACAAGCGCGCGCGCGCACAACACAACACACACACACACGTACAAGCCGGGTCCCGTAAACGCACACACAACACACAACACAACACACACCACAATCTTCTCTCAACACACCACAATATCCGCTCTCCTCAACACACACACAAGCTCTCTCAGCAACAACACACACAGTTCTACTCTCACACAATCTCCTCTCACCACAATCTCTCTATTTTCTCACACACACCAATTATGGCCGCCCAAGGCCGGGGTAATGGGAAATCTCCAATGTCTTCAGGACCCTTGTCTCCCCACTCCTCCCCACCTACCTTTGGTCGTCGTCATTGGATGTTATAATCTCTCTTGGATAAAGAGGAATCAACTGGAATCTCCAAGATGGTTATTTCTTTTGCGGAGATTTTCCGGACCACACGCCCATGTATATTTCTTTCCCCCCCCCCCCGTGTGATTGATGTCACAGACGTTTGTTTAGCTTTTTCCGAACCCATCATATTTTGGGTAATACCCAGCATTCATCTCTCCATATTTTTTGCGTGTTGAAGTTTCAAACATGCACTCAAAGTAGCGTCTCCAAGTGTCACACCCAACATGAGCCACAGGCGGATACACGGGTCGACATCCATACTGTGAGACACGGGCAGGGCTACACGGGTCCACATCCATAGTGAGCCACGGGCAGGCTAATGGGTCACATACATACTCGATGCACGGCAGGCGGATTACACGTGTCACAATCCCTAAGGGGTGAGCATGGGCTAGGCTACACAGGAGCATCATTTCTGGTGGTGAGCACGGGCAGGCTACACGAGTTCAATCATTGCGTGGGAGAACGGGCAGGTACACGCGGTAACAATCCAAGTGAGCCTAGGGCAGGCTAACGGGTAATCACATCCATTACGTGAGCACGTAGACAGGGAAACCGGGTCACATCCATTGGAGCACGGCGGGCAGGCTACACGGGTCACATCCATACGTGAGCACGGGCAGGCTTACATGGGTCACATCACATAGTGAAGCACTGCAGGTCTACACGTGTCAATCCATACGTGGTGAGGCACGGGCAGGCATACACAGGTCACATTCCATGCGTGGTGAGCACGGCAGGTACACGATGTCACACCATGCGTGGTGCGAACGGGCAGGTGTACACGGGTCACATCATACGGGAGCACGGGCAGGTCACACGGGGTCAATCCATACGGAGCAACGGGCAGGCTACAACGGGTCACGTCCATACAGTGAGACGGGCAGGTACACGGGTCACACATGCATGGCGAAGGATACAAGGGCCACACCCATAGTGAGAATGGGCAGGATACCACTGGTTCCACCACCATACGTGAGCACCTGGGCAGGCTACACGGGGGCACACATGCATGGGCAGGAAATTACAAGGGGCAAACCCATACAGTGAGGCATGGGGGGCAGGATTACACTGGTCACACCATACGTGAGCACTAGTGCAAGGATGTAAAATGGGCTCAACACATCGTGAGCCTTGGGCAGGATTACACGGGTCACACAATATAGTGAGCTCGGGGCAGGATACAGGGTCACCCCATATACGTGAGACTCGGCGCGATACACGGGTCAGCAATATACGTGAGCTCTGGGACAGGATAAAGGAGGTACAAATATACGTGAGCTCGGGCAGGATACACGGGTTTGTTGTCAACTACACAACGAGCTGGCAGAGATACATGGGTCACACACACGTGAGCTCGGGAAGGATACACGGGTCACACACTTTCCTCTTGAGGCGCAGAGGAAGATTCCCTTTAAAGATTCTTGTTTCTGCCAAATCCCCCGTCCCATCTTCATTCTCCTGTTGATTTCATTGAAAAGGTTCACAACCATTGGATGTTCTCGGCCATGTAGACCGTCATAGTTCTAGTTCGTCCCCATTATTAGATCTTTGTAGAGATGACACATGTTGCTGAACAATACTTTGCGTCTCGTGACTTTATATGGGATGGCCCACCTTCTTACTCGCTTGGCGGATCTCTTATTTCTTGCGGAGGTCTATCTGGCAAAAATAAAATTTGTCCCTGCAGAAGTTGTAGGCTTGACTCAGGTTTCACATCGATTCCTGTGCGTCCAATTTACGTCTTGAACATTTTCCAGTGGTTGCTGTTTGAAAACCTTTTGGTTGAGGTTGGGCACGGTTGTTCTCCCTGCCGCACTCCCTTACTGATCAGTAAGGTGATCATTTGTGTTCTTATCTCCTGACCACACTCCCTTATGTGATTCTTACTTGTTCTTGGTGACATTGGTTGTCGGCTCCTGGAGACATAATTACTCCCTTATTATTAATGCCTTGGGTGACACTGGGTGTCTCCATGACGTACGCACTCCCGTACTGATCTGGTTGACATTGGTCCTACCTGCGCCCACCCCTAATGATCCTGGCGTGACATGGTGTTCCCGGCCGCACTCCCTTACTGATCATGGGACATTGGTGTGCTCCCTGCCGCACTCCATTACTGATCCCGGTGACATTGTGTCTCCCTGCCGCACTACACTTACTGATCCTTGGTAAACACGGGGTCTCCTGCCGCACTCCCTTGCTGATCCTGGTGCATGGTGTATCACTTGACCACACTCCCTTAATAATCCTGGGGACATG
>WSYH01004845.1:10546-25906 GCA_036426205.1 Ascaphus truei | reverse complement strand
ACACACACACACACACACACACACACAATCTCTCTCTCACACACACACAATCTCTCTCTCTCTCACACACACACAATCTCTCTCTCTCAACACACACACACAATCTCTCTCTCACACAATCTCTCTCTCACACAATCTCTCTCTTTCTCACACACACAATTATGCCGCCCAAGGGCCGGGCGTAATGGGAAATCTACCACTGTCTTCAGCCCTTGTCTCCCCACTTCCTCCTCCCACCTTACTTTTGGTCGTCGTCTTGGATTTATAATCTCTCTTGGATAAAGATGGAACTCAACTGGAATCCAACGATGGTTATTTCTTCTGGCGAGATTTCCGGCCCACCGCCATGTTAATTTCTTCCCCCCCCCCCCCCCGTGTGATGATGTCACAGACGTTTGTTTGCTTCCGAACCCATTCATTCTTTTGGGTAATACCCAGCATTCATCTCTCCATATTTTTTTGCGTTGTCTGAAGTTTCCAAATCACTTCAAATTTAGCGTCCAAGTGTCACACCCATACATGAGCACAGGCAGGATACACGGGTCACATCCATATGTGAGCACGGGCAGGCTACACGGGTCACATCCATACGTGAGCACGGGCAGGCTACATGGGTCACATCCATACGTGAGCACGGCAGGCTACACGTGTCACATCCATACGTGGTGAGCACGGGCAGGCTACACAGGTCACATTCATGCGTGGTGAGCACGGGCAGGCTACACGAGTCACATCCATGCGTGGTGAGCACGGGCAGGCTACACGGGTCACATCCATACGTGAGCACGGGCAGGCTACACGGGTCACATCCATACGTGAGCACGAGCAGGAAACACGGGTCACATCCATATGTGAGCACGGGCAGGCTACACGGGTCACATCCATACGTGAGCACGGGCAGGCTACACGGGTCACATCCATACGTGAGCACGGGCAGGCTACAGTGTCACAACAGTCCATCGTGGTGAGCACAATGGGTGTTTGGGCATGCTACACACAGGTCTCATTCATGTTGGTGAGCACGGCAGGCTCTACAACAGTCACATCCATGCGTGGTGAGCACGGGCAGGCTACACGGGAATCACATCCTAACGTGAATGCACGGGCAAGTACTACACGGTCCCCTCCTACACTGAGCACGGGCAGGCTACACGAAGGTTTCACGATCATACTGATCACTGGGCATGCCTACACGGGTCACAGCATGCATGGGCAGGATACACGCAGTCCCAACACCCTACGTGAGCATGGGCAGGCAATTACACTGGTCCTAAACCACATCTTACGTGAGCATGGGCAGGCACAGGGCACACTATGCATGGGCTAGGCATACACGGGTACACCAATACGTGAGCATGGGCAGATCCACTTGGTCACAATAACATACGGTGATGCATAGGCAGGATCAATAATGGAGTCACACATACTTGCAGGGGCTCGGGCAGGATCCAACGGGTCACCCATATACGTTCTCTCATATAGCAGGATACAACGGGTCACACAATATAACGTGAGCCGGCAGGAATACCACGTCCACACATATACGTGAAGCTCGGGCAGGATACACGGGTTCACCTATACGTGAGCTCGGTGGCAGGTACACGGGTGTCACACACCCGAGCTCGGGATCAGGATACATGGGTCACACATCACTTGAGCTCGGGAAGGATACTACGGGTCATACCACTATACCTCTTGAGGCGCATAGATGACTATTCCCTTGTAAACTAAAGATTCGGTTTCTTCTTCTGCCAAATCCCAATCCCCCGTCCCAGTTCTCATATTCTCCTGTTGATTTCTTGAAAAGGGTTCCCCACCCATTGTTATTTCTTTCTTTTTCTCGCCATGGTAACCGTCTTCTAGTTTCTGTCCCATTTATTTAGATCTTTGTAGAGATGGACACAATTTGTTGAACATCACTTTTGGTCCTCGCTGACATTTTATTTTGAGGCCACATTCATTACCTCGCTTTGGCAGGATCCTCTTATTCTTGCTGAGGTCTTCTGGCAAACATAAACATTGTCCTCTGACCAGATTGTTAGGTGACTCAGTGGTTTTTTTCAAGCCCATCAGAGTTCCTATGTGCAGTCCCCCACACCTATTAACTGTCTTGAACACTTCTCCAAGTGGTTGATGCATTGGCACAAAACCCTTTTGGTGACACGGTGTCTCCCTGCCTGCACTCCCTTACCTGATCGTGGTTGACATTGTGTCTCCCTGCCACACTCCCTACTGATTCCTGTGACATGGTGTCTCCCTGCACACTCGCCCCTTAAATCATCCTGTTGACAAGGGTTCTTCCCCCTGCCGGCAACTCCCTTACTGATCCTGGTGACATTGTGTCTCACCCCTGCCCGCACTCCCTTACTTATCCTGTGAAACAGGATGGTCTCCCTGCACGCACTCCCTTACTATCCGGGGACATTGCGGTCTCCTGGCCGCACTCCCCTTACTGATCCCGGTGCACATTGTGTCTCCCTGCCCCGCATCCCTTATGATCCTGTTAACACGGTGGTCTCCCTGCCTGGCACTCCCTTGCTTATCCTATGGTGACATGGTGTCCTCCCTGCCGACACCTCCCTTAATAATCCTGGTCGACATGCGTGGTCTCCCTGCGCACTCCCTTACTAATCCTGGTGACACAGAGTCTCCCTGCCACCTCAAATCCGTTAATAATCCTGGTGACATGGATGTCCTTCCCCTGCCTCACTACCTTTTAACTATCCTGGCTGTCACATTGGGTCATGTCTCTCCATGTACCCACTCCCTTACTAATCCTGGCGACATGGTGTCTCCTCCTTTCACATCTCCCGCCTACCCTCTAATAGCCCTGCGACAATGTGGTGTCTCCCTGCCACACTACCCTTACTGATCCTGGTGACAATGGTGTCTCACCTGCCGCATCCCCTTAATAATCCTGGTGGACATTGGTGTCTCCCTGTCCTCCCTGCCGCACTCCCTTACTATCCTGGTGACACAGAGTCTCCCTTCCACACTCCCTTATAATCCTGGTGACTGGTGTCTCCCTGCCGTCACTTCCTTACATGATCCGGTGACATGGTGTCTCCCTTCTAGCACTCCTTTACTGATCCTAACTGTTATGTAATGAATGGTTGATGTTGCATTCTTAAATACTCCCTTTATCACTGTACGCTTCTTCACACTTAGACATTTGTAATGCATGAAGAATGACATAGGTATAGAGAAGGATCAAATGCGGTTTGTTTGGTAATTTAATCCGAACTGATTGTTAGATCATATTCATAACTTCGGAAATCGTTGCTTCTTTGTATGACTGCCTTGGAGGGACTCATTGTGTTGTATCCCCTGCGACATCCCGCCTTGTTCTCTAGAGGCTGGCAAATCAGAATCCCGGTTTACGGAAAGTCCTTAGAAGGTGAATTGGAAGTAGAATGTGTGTCTGGTAGTTTCTGTGAGATCTTCTTTGTCTCCTTTCTTGTGGATGAGAATAACGTCAGGGCAATTCCCATTTGTTCTGGATTTTTCCCTTCCCTTCAAGCAGCCATTTAAAGGAGTTAATACAAGGATTCTTCCTCTACTCTACTACTTCTTCCGCCAGCTTCGTTCAAGATGTCATTTGTAATTTCCCTCTTCCCCGGGAAGCCTTCCCATTCTTTCTGCGTGGATTTATTGCAATTTGCCCACTTCTGGAAGGACGCGTGGTACATTATTTTGGTGGTTTCTATCTGCTCACTCTTCTTCTACTGCTGGAGATGCCCGGTGTTTATCTGTGTTATCGTGGTTCTCAATCATACAATTTCAATGTATGATCGGGGAGGGAGTGGGATTCAGGGAAGGGGGTGGTGTGGAGGTCATGGGACATACAGAGAGCCTGTTGTGTGTGTCATATATGTCTCTTTTGCCCCCTGGTATTGTGTGCTTGCTTGTGTGGTGGTGTGTGTGGGTGTGATGTGTGTGTGTGTGTGTTTGTATATATCTGTATCTATACCAGAAACAGACCACAGAAATGAATACCACCGCATCAACAACCACAGGTAAATGCATTGTCTAAACCATCTTAATCAGAAAAATAACGAAAAGAAATGACGAAAAATTAAACTGCTAGGCGGTGCTAGAGGACTAACTAAATATAGAAAAACAACCCAGAAAAAGAACCTTACTTGAGCACGGATAGTAAGTGCTGGGTCACATTACTTGAGCTATTGGTTATATTCTGGTTTATTTTTATATGGTAGTCTAGTTTTCCTTGTGTTGTCCGTATTTCAATTTAATCTACTGTCTACTTATGTCCGGAGGCCAGGGTTTCAGTCAGTTGTTTTTTTGTTTTTTTTCATCATATTGTGATTCAATAAATGACTATTTATTTTCTAATTTGTCCATGAGTGCTTTTTTACGAAGGTTTCTTTTGTCTGTGTTTTTCTATATATGTCTCTGTTTGGCCCCCGGTATTTGTGTGTGTGTGTGTGTTTGTGTGTGTGTGTTTGGTGTGTGTCAAACTTTTTATTCACTCAACATGGGCATCACTCAGCCAGGATCTGACGTTTCGGAGCTCCCGTCCTTTCTCAAGCTCTGATTGGCTCACATCTTATATAAAGCGAGGTAAATCATGGCGCCAAAGAACACCAGCAAACCGCTTTGGCAGCATTTAAAAAAAACCTGGGTGTAGGAACGGGTGGGGCAGATAGGCCTCTGTTCTCCGGTCTTTAACCTCAAATTAGTTCTGAATCTCCCCCCCCCCTCTCCCATCACATTCAATAACTGAACACCAAGCCGGGGAAGGACCCGCATAGCTCGCCCTCTTGGGAATAAGTTCCCCGTCTCCGCAATGGTGATGAACCAGCCGAGCAGCTTCCAACCGTGTTCTACACTGACGGCCGTAGCAAAGTGGTCCAGTGTTCCTGATAGTTACCCCCTTTACCCCTCCCGTAATGCGCGATACGTCACACATTAATCACGTCCCGATTTCAAAGCAGGCAGTCTGCTCTTGGTTGATCGCGGCATGCGCGCGGTCACCATAGGATCAATGGTGTAACTATACAGGGTGAAAACCATCCTTAACAGTTCCCACAGGTGTACACCATGCAAACCCAATATAGCCACAAATTTCCTCATTAATGCCCCAGTATAAGTGATCCCAGTCAATTGAGGCTAAGTAAATATATATTCAAAAACGAATGCCAATACCGTTCTGTGGCTAACGAGATGCTTTTTATTTTGTTGCGAGTTTCGAGATCATGATCTCTTCTTTTCTTCTTCCTCCGGCGATGTATCAATGGATAAAAGCAAGAAAGGTTTTTACTTAACAGTGCATCCTGGATGTACAGTATCTGTGACTGAACCTATCCCCGCCCAACTCCCCCTGTACTGTATTCGATTTTGACTTAAGGTGTTAGATGGTCCCTGGATGTTGGTAGTGTGTGTGTGTGTGTTGTGTGTGTGTTGGTGTGGTGTGTGTGTGTGTGTATATATATATATATCTATATATATCTACATACATAAATAACTTGGTGACTCCTGGTTTCCGCAGGATGCGCATAGTGGATGATGATGCTAGGATTGGAAGAGCGAATCCAGCAAAAGGAGATGTCGCGAGGACGAGGACGAAGGGATCCTGTGTTAGGGTAAAATTCACCTTGTCTTCTACCATCGCGCTCTCTCATCCCTGCTTTTGACCCTACCAACCTTGAACGTCTTGTATTCTTCTCGTTGCTCCATTTCTCAATACCTATGCCTCTTCCTAGACCCTCTGCAATCCTGGCTTTCGCACTGCTCACTGTCCACTTGAGAACAGCACCTCACCTAAAATAAATTAAGCCCCTGCTTGCCAAATACAATGTCATTACACTTCTGCTCAATTTGCTAATTACTCGATACTCTACCCTCTCTGCAGCATTTGACACCGTGGACCACCCCTGTCTCCTGCAGCATTCTCCATACGTCGGTATTCGTTATATAAAGCTCTATCCTGGATTCTCCTCTTACCTTTCCATCACTCTGTGTTCTCTTCTGCCTAACCTCCTCCTCCTGCTAGTCGTCCTCTTGTGGGGTATCCCATGGCTCGCGTCCTGGACCTCTTCTTCTCTTTTCTTTCTCGTACACACTCTCTGGACTAACCTAATCACAATCACTTGGGTTTAAATATCACCTCTATGCTGACAACACACAAATATATTTTTCTACCCCTGACCTTTCCTCACTGAGCTGTACAGACCAAAGTTTCTGAAGTGTCTTGGCTATATCATCCTGGATGGCCTCCGCCGACTTAAAAACTTAACTGGTGAAAAACAGCTCCTCATACTTCCTCCCAAACCTGGCCCTACTACCAACTCTCTTCCACATTACTGTTGGAAGTTACCATCATTTAACCCAGTAGCCCAAGCACGCTGCCTAGGGGTCACACCGCCACTCCTCTCTCACATTTCAAAACGTCTCTAAAACCTGTCGCTTTTTCCCCGCAAATATTACAAAGATACCCCCTTTCCTTCTGTATACCGATTGCTAACATACTCTGACACAGGACCCTATTTCATTCCCCGTCTCGATACTGTACCTCCTGCTCCGTCCGACCTTCCTGCCCTCACCTGTCTCCCCTACAATCATAGCCTAAAACAAGCTGTTGCCAGAATCACTCTTACTCTTTCCTAAATCTGTCTCAGCGTCTCTCCTGCTGAAATCCCTCTCCTGGCTTCCTATAACGCATCGCACATCTCACAACCTCCCCATCTTCTCCTCACTTTTAAAAGCGGTGTACACTCTCTGCCCATCCTACAATCTCAGCCCAATTTCTTCTGCTATGCACCATCCCGACAGCTTCTGCTTCAGGATGGTCTTCCTCTCCCCCCCTTTTGTATCTAAGCCCTCTACCACACATTTAACCTTTCCCCTGACTACCCACACTCTGGAGGCATGCTCTTCCCCCCACCAATACCTTGACTAGCACCCTCTCTGTCACACCTTTAAGTCCCACTCTTATACACACAAGCTAAGAAGCATATTGTATGCGTAGCAGCTTGGATATCTATACACCTAATACATGAAGCTTGCCCCTGCAGACGCAACTCCCGAAACTCCCTAACCTGTCCTGTATGTTCTCCCAACCAATTAATTGTAAGCTCCTTAGGAGCGGGTTGACTCCTCTTCCTTAATGTTACTTTTTATGTCTCTGAAGCGCTTATTCACATGACTGTTATTTGTATTATTTGTATTTACTATGATTGTCCATAGTAAATTGCATGTGAAGCGTATGTTACATTAAATTACACTTATATAAATAAAACATACATACAGGTACAGGGAAACACCTCCTTGCTTTGGGTGTTGGCATCGTATATTCATTTATCACAGATCCCTAACTTACTGAACTAAAAACCCTAAACCTCCGTCCACTTGCATACAGAGGCCCGGGCACGAATTCTGCGTACCCTCTACGGGAGTTTCAGTTGTGTAACTTCTACTGTGTGTTTGTGGTGTGTTGTGTGTTGTGTGTAACTTCTCTCGTGTGTTGGGGTGTTTGTGTGTGCTGTGTGGTGTTGTAACCTTCTCTTCCTGTGTGTGTGTGTTGTTGTAACTTCTCCTGTGTGTGCGTGTAAACTTCCTCTACTATGGTGTGCGTTGTATGCTTCCTCCTGTGTGTGTGTAACTTCACTCCTGTGTGTGGTTGTAACTCACACTGTGTGTGGTGTGTGGGGTGGGTGTGTGTGGTGGGTGTTGTGTGTTGTGTGTGTGACTTCCTCTCCTGTGTTTGGTTACTTCTCCGTGTGTGTGTGTGTGACTTCTCTCCTGTGTGTGTGTGTACTTCTAAGTTGTGCTACATAATTTGGCTGTGGTAAGGAGAAGTGTGTGGGTTGGCTGGTACTTCTTCTCGTGTGTGTTGTGTGTGTAACTTTCTCTCCTGTTGTGTTGTGTGTGTGTGGTGAACTTCTCTCCTGTGTGTGTGGGTGGTTAACTTCCTGTTTTGTAACTTGCCTCTCCTCTGTGTGTGGTTGGTGTAACTTTCCGTTGTGTGTGAACTTCTCCTCCTGTTGTGTGTGGTTGTGTAACGTTCTCTCCCTGTGTGTGTGTGGTGTGTAACTTCTCTCATGTGTTGCTGTGTGTTGTGTGTACTTCTCTCTGTGTGGTGTGTGTGTGTGTATCTTCTCTCTGTCGTGTGTGTGACCTCTGTGGTGTGTGTGGAACTTACTCTCTGTGTGTGTGTGTGTGTGTAACTCTATTGTGTGTATTCTCGGGTGTGTAACTTCTCTCCTGTGTTTGTGTAACTTCTCTCCTGTGTGTGTGGGTACTTCCTCTCTCTCCTGTGTGTGTGTGTAACTTCTCTCCTGTGTGTGTGTAACTTCTCTCCTGTGTGTGTGTAACTTCTCTCTCCCCGTGTGTGTGCGCGTGTAACTCCTCCCCCTCCGGTGTGTAACTCCTCCCCCTCGGTCACTCTCCCTCTTCACCGTGTGACAGGTGGCGGAGTTTTTTGACGATCGCCCGGTGGCCGTTAAGAGAATGGAGGAATTCCGGAACAGCAAGAAATGGCGCCTGATAGAGGGTGAGCGAATAAAACCTAAATCGCCTGATCCCCCAGATCCCCCTAAATCCCCAGATCCCCCTAATACCACACACTGAGCCCAAACAGCAAGTGTCAGGGGCAGGAGGATTCGTTATTTTTGCGGGTCCCCAAGATATGGCTGCACAATGTGTCACTAACGCTGCAGAACTTGGCACATGTCGCAGCTCCTGGTATACACGGCATCCCCGCACATATCGCAGCTATATCTTTGTCTGTCTGTGTGTGTGTGTGTGTGTGTGTGTATATAGATATATACACACACACACAAAATGATGCTGGGTGCACACAAACAAGGAACCATACATCAAAAAATATACATTATATACTTATCAAGAATCCAGGTGCTAGCTGATACAGGGAACACCAACCAGTCTGTTAGATACACAAAAAGGTGAAGTCCGCAGCACATTCAAAGTAGATAAAGGATTATTTAATCTTAGAAAATCATCAGGAAATCACCAAAATGCCAGAGCGACGTACGTTTCAGACCTCGAGGTCAGAGCGTGGGAAAAGACCTTGTGGTCTGAAACGTACGTCTCTCTGGCGTTGTGGTGATTTCCTGGTGTGTGTGTGTGTGTGTGTGTGTGTGTGTATATATATATAGCTATATAGCGCAACTGTAAATATTCCTGTATATTCATTTGCATGTCTTAGACAGGTCTGCAATCCTGTCTTTCCCCATTATCACACAGCACTTCCACTGCAGCAAGGGATTCTGGGAAATGACATGCAAATGAGCACATGCATGCTGCTTTAAACACAGCTTTTAAGCAAAGGCTGGGGTAAGATGCAAAGCCAGTAACCCACTCACAGACATGTTTCAACCTTGATGGGTATCATCAGTGTGAGGTTGGTTGCTGGCTCTGCTGGTTTGAGATTAAGAGTAGGTATTCACCACACTTATATATATTATACACACACACTACATGTGTGTAGCATATATTGCTATCCTACTTAATATAGAAAATATATATATAATAATAAATATCACTGGGAACAGCAGCATTTCAAACGCTGGTGTAATATACAGGAAGAATATCTGTGTTGTATGACGATGTGTTGTAGGGGGAAGGGGATGGGGAGGGGGGAGTTTGGGAGGGTAAATGTGTTGAGGGGGGTCCCTGGGCAGCACAGGTCATGAAAAGAAGCAGCACGTCATAAATACATCAGAGGTGCTGTGTCTCCCTTGCAAAAAAAAGCGCGTTCAGCACAGACAGTCAGTAAACATACATGCAGAGTGTGTGTGTCTCCCTGTGTACGACGCTGTCTAGAAAGCACGTCTGTATATAACATGGCAGACGGTGTGTGGTCGTCGCCTGTGCAGCGGTGTCAGACAGCACGTTCCCAGTAACAAAGGCCAGAGTGTGTGGTCTCCCTGTGCAGCGCGTGTCTGCAGACAGACGTTCTGTAACATACATGCAAGAGGTGTGTTGGGTCCTCCTGTGACAGGCGTGTCCAGAGACAGCACGTCTGTAACATACATGCAGAGGTGTGTGTCTCCCTGTGCAGCGCGTGATCAGGCAGCACGTCTGTAACAACCTGCAGAGAGTGTGTTGGCTCCTGTGCAGCACGTGTCAGACAGCACGTCTGTAACAACATGCAGGGATGTGTTCCTCTCTGATGCAGCGCGTGTCAGGACCAGCACGTCGTGTAACATCCATGCAGAGGTGGTGTCCCCTGTGCAGCAACGGTCAGGCACACGTCGTAACATCATGCAGTTAGTGTGTGTCTTCCCTGTGCGCCCTGTCAGGGCAGCACGTCATAACATCAAGGCAAGTTGGGTGTCTCCCTGTGCAGCGGTGTCAGACAGCACGTCAGGAACATACACAGAGGTGTGTGTCTCCCTGTGCAGCGGTGTCCAGACAGCACGTCTTTAATATACATGCAGAGGGTTGTGTCCCCTCCCCGCTCTGCAGCGCGTGGTCAGACAGCACGTCTGTAACATAACCTGCAGATAGAGGTGTGTGTCTCCCTGTGCAGCGCAGTGTCAGGCAGCACGTCTTATAACATTACATGCAGAGGTGTGTGTCTCCTCTGTTGCACGCTGTCGGCAGCACGATCTGTAACATACATGCCGGAGTGTGTGTCTCCCTGTGCAGCCAAGCGTAGGCAGGCACGTCTGTAACATATCATGCAGTAGGTGTCTCTCTCCAGGCAGGACGTCGCGTTCGGGCACAAGCATCTGTACCAACAGTGCGGAAGTGTGTGCCTCCCTTGCAGCGCGTTGTCAGACAGAAGGGGTAGCTATGGACAGCACATCGTAAAACAATACGTGCAGAGCCCCGGAGGGAAAAGGCACCCTGCCACATAGCAGGAGGATAGCATAGCAATGCGAGAGGAGTGACACAGAGACACAGAGACACACGCACACACACAGTACCTCCTTTTCTTTTGTCATGGGCTGGTGACTCCGCCTTCTTCCGTGGGGGTGAGGGGTCCGGGGAGTCGTGCCTCGCCTTCCGTGGGGGTGAGGGGTCCGGGATTCGGTGCATCGCCTTCGTGGGGGTGAGGGGTCCGGGGAGGCGTTGCTCGCCTTCCGTGCGGGGGTGAGGTGTCGGGAGTTGCCTCTCCTTCCTTGGTGGGGGGAGGGTGGCTGTGACTCTGCACTATTCCGTGGGGGGGACTGTGTCTGGCAGTAGTGGCTCTGTCCCCGGTTGATGGTGCCGTGGAGTCGTGGCATGTCTTCGGTTAGGAGGTGCCGCGGGAGAGTGGATGTCTCGGGTGAGGGTGCCCGGGGAGTCGTGGCATGTCCTCGGTGAGGTGCCCGGGGAGTCGTGGCATATCCTCGGTGAGGTGCCCGGGGAGTCGTGGCATGTCCTCTGCGAGGAATGTGTGGGAGACTGGTGTCCGGACCTGCGGGAAGAAGTATTTCTGGTGAAATGACGGGCCGGAGACGGAGGAGACGGGAAGATAGAACGGGGAGGGCCGGAGACGGGGAGTGGAAGGAGACGGGGAGGAAGGGAGGAGAGGGGGGAAAGACGGGGAGGGAAGGGAGACGGGGGCTGGGGTCGGAGAGTGGGAAGGGTCGGAGACGGGGAGGGAAGGAGACGGGGAGGGAAGGAGACGGGGAGGGTCGGAGACGGGGAGGGAAGGAGACGGGGAGGGAAGGAGACGGGGAGGGAAGGAGACGGGGAGGGAAGAACGGGAGGGAAGGAGAACGGGGAGGGAAGGAGACGGGGATGGAAGGAAGACGGGAGGGAAGGAGACGGGGATGGGAAGGGACGGGGAGGGCGAGAACGGGGAAGTGAAGGAGACGGGTAAGGAAGGAGACGGGAAGGAAGGATACTGGGAAGGAAGAGCGGGGAGATGGAAGGAGCAAACGGGGAAGGAAGGAGTACGGGGAGGGCCGGAGACGGGAGAGGGCCGGAGACGGGGAGGGAGGAGACGGGGGAGGAAGGATAACGGGTGAGGAAAGGTGAGACGGAGGGGGAGCGGGGAAGGAAGACGTGATGGAAGGATGACGGGGAGGGAAGGGAGACGGGGGAGGGACGGAGACGGCGGAGGCGACGGAGGGACGTGAGACGGGGAGGGGCGGAGCGGGGGGGACGGAGACGGGGAAGGGCAGGGAGAACGGGGGGAGGAGGAACGAGACGGGGAGGGCCGGAGACGGGGAGGGAAGGAGACGGGGAGGGAAGGAGACGGGGAGGGAAGGAGACGGCGGAGGGGAGAGGGGAGGAAGACGGGAGTTGAGAGACGGTACGGAGGGAAGGCGAGTGTATAATGCTTTAGGGAAGAGATAGGTAAGAGGACGGTAAACGGTGGGGGGAAGAACTGGGAGGGCAGTGAGACGGGAGGCCGGAGACGGGGAGGGCCGGAGACGAGGAGGGCCGAGTCGGGGGAGGAAGGATCGGGGAGGGTCGGAACGGAGGGTAGGAGATCGGGGAGGGAAGGAGACGGGAGGGCGGAGACGGGGAGGGAAGCGAGACGGGGAGGGAAGGAGACGAGGGAGGGAGGACGGGAGAGGAAGGCAGGGAAAAACCGGGGAGGGAAGCGACGGGTGAGGGAAGGGACGGGGAGGGAAGGAGCGGAGGGAGGTATGACGACGGGAGGGCCGGGACGGGGGAGGCACTCAGGGCAAAATTACATCATCGCTGCAAGCTGGCCATCTTAAACCTGGCCCCCAGATCGCGCCTGACTGCACAGGGAGACACACACCTCTGCATGTATGTTACAGACGTGCTGCCTGACACGCGCTGCACAGGGAGACACACACCTCTGCATGTATATTACAGACGTGCTGTCTGACACGCGCTGCACAGGGAGACACACACCTCTGCATGTATGTTACTGACGTGCTGTCTGACACGCGCTGCACAGGGAGACACACACCTCTGCATGTATGTTACAGACGTGCTGTCTGACACGCGCTGCACAGGGAGACACACCTCTGCATGTATATTACAGACGTGCTGTCTGACACGTGCTGCACAGGGAGACACACACCTCTGCATGTATGTTACAGACGTGCTGTCTGACACGCGCTGCACAGGGAGACACACCTCTGCATGTATGTTAGACTTTAGGATCCTGTGGTGTTGAATTTCTGCTCTCTGGGCCCTTCCCTGAGCTGGAAAGAGTTGAGTTTTCCCTTCAGCAGTAAACATGTCGCCTCCTAGGACGCCGGCGCCAGGACTCTGACCTGTCCCCCCCACGACGCCGCCAGGACACTGACCTGTCCCCCCCACGCCGCGGCCTGAGGGGCTCAGATTCGGACTTGTCGCCTCCCAGACGCCGGAATGGCAAAGAGCGTGTCTCTGCAGATCTGTCCCCAGCGAGAGGCGGCAGCACCAGGGTATGTACTGTCACCTGATGTATAATAGTAGCGAGTATGACTGCACTCCACACATGCTGCCCTTAAGATGCTCAAATGAAACATCTAGAAACACAAACCCTTGCCAGGAATGGTCACTGTGTATAGTCCGTAGCAAAAGTATCATGTAGCAGGCGTGTATGTGGAGTTCACCGGGGTGATTCACCTCGCAGAGTGCAGGGCGCGGGATGCGCAAGGGGGGGGGGAGAGGCACGCACGTTGTATGCCGTAAACGCTCCCCTATACGGCGCGCATGGGTTGAGGACGCGGATACCCTCCCCGATCGGCGCCGCCGGATGCATGGTGAGTGAGAGTGTAACCCTCCGAACTTATCGCGCGCGGTAGTGACGATTGAGACGGGAATAACCCTCCCCTATGGCGTCGTGTGAGACGTGTAACAATCCCCTATCGCGCGCGGTGTTTGATAGACCGTGTAAACCCATCCCTATCGAGCGGCGCTGCAGGCTCTGTTGCGTGAGACGGGGAACCCTCACCTATCGGCGGCGCGGTGGAGCGTGTGAACGCTCCCCTATCGGCGTGCTGATAGTGTACTATTCGGGCCGGGAGACGTGTAACACTTCCACTATCTGGCGCGACGGTGAGACGTGTACACCTCCCCTATCCGTAGTACGTGGAACCACGGCGGCGGTGATTGAGAGTGTAACACTCCCTATAGTCCGCGCGCGGTGAGACGTTGTTAACCCTCCCCTATCGCGGCGGGCGGTGAGACGTGTACACCAATCCCATTCGGCAGCGTCGAGTGAGAGGTGTAAAACCTTCCCCTATCGCGGCGGCGCGATGAGCAAGTGTAACCATCCCCTATGTGCGCTGCGGGTGAGACTGGAAGCAGGCTACCAGATCGGCGAGCGCTGTGAGACGTGGTAAACAACTACCATATCGGAGTCCGATGAGAAGTTGATAACAGCTCACCGTAATCGTGCGCGTGAGGTGAGACGGTACCGTCATTATTGAGGCTTGCTGTGACGGTGAAACTGTAACGGTCACCTTCGGGCGCTGGTGAGAGTGTAACGCTCCCCTATCGGCGTGCGGTGAGACGGTTGTGTAACGACTCCCCTATCGGCGCGCGGTGGGTGAGGACGTTTAACGGCTCCCCTTACGGCGCGCGGTGAGACGTGTAACAACTCCCCTGTCCGGCCATGTGCGGTGGCGGGAGGGGACGGATGGTAACGCTCCCCTATCGGCGCGGTGAGACGTGTAACACTCCTATCGGCGCACGGTGAGACGTGTTAACACCCCCTATCGGCGCGCGGTGGTGAGACGGGTAAACCTCCCTATCGGCGCGCGGGTGAGAAGTGTACCACTCCCCTATCGGGCGCTGCGGTGTTGAGACGTGTAACACTTCCATATCGGCGCGCGGTGAGACGTGTTGTAACGCTCCCCTATCGGCGCGCGGTGAGACGTGTAACCACTCCCTATCGGCGCGAGGTGAGACGTGTATAACGCTCCCCTATCGGCGGCGGTGATGAGAGTGTAGTGTTAGTAACCTCGTCCCCTATCGGGTCGCGCAGGTGAGAGTTTGTAACGCTCCATATCGGCGCGCGGTGAGACGTGTAACACGCTGCCCCTATCGGCGCGGCGGTGCGAGACGTGTGTGTAACGTCCCCATCGGCGCGCGGGTGAGACGTTGTAACGCTCCACATCGGTCGGTGAGACGGTAGCCCTAGGAGCCGTGGTGTAAAAGTGTAACGCTCCCACTATCGGGAGCGCGGAGTGGGGAGACGGGTAACACTACCTATCGGCGGCGGTGAGACGTGACACAACACTCCCCTATCGGCGGTCGGTGTGAGGGTTAACACCTCCCCTAGCGGCGCGCGTGGGTGAGGACGTGTAACACCCCCTATCGGCGCCGGTGAGACGTGTAAACACCCCCTATCGGCGCCGCGGTTGAGAGTGTAACCATCCATCGGAGCGGCGGGTGAGAAGATGTAAACGCCATGCCCCGATCGGCGCGCAGGTGGAGAGGTGAGGACGTGAACGCGCGCCCTATCGGCGCGCT
>WSYH01004844.1:3712-49271 GCA_036426205.1 Ascaphus truei | reverse complement strand
GGGGGGGGGGGGGGGGGGGGGGCATGGGTGACTCATGCGCAGTAAGCAGCTAGCTCCCATCTCAAAGAGGCTTAGAGTACACGCAGGCGCAGTGAGGCGATTGACGCTCGGCCAGGGACGGATTAAAAACACAATGACTAACTTCAGAAAATGAGAGGGGGGGGGGTTGGGTGACTCATGCGCAGTAAGCAGCTAGCTCCCATCTCAAAGAGGCTTAGAGTACACGCAGGCGCAGTGAGGTGATTGACGCTCGGCTAGGGATGGATTAAAAACACAATGACTAACTTCGGAAAATGAATGACTCTGTGGAGAGGGGCGGGGGTTGGGTGACTCATGCACAGTAAGCAGCTAGCTCCCATCTCAAAGAGGTTTAGAGTACATGCAGGCGCAGTGAGGTGATTGACGCTCGGCTAGGGACGGATTAAAAACACAATGACTAACTTCAGAAAATGAATGACTCTGTGGAGAGGGGCGGGGGTTGGGTGACTCATGCACAGTAAGCAACTAGCTCCGATCTCAAAGAGGCTTAGAGTACACGCAGGCGCAGTGAGGCAATTGACGCTCGGCTAGGGACGGATTAAAAACACAATGACTAACTTCAGAAAATTAATGACTCTGTGGAGGTGTCTGTCGATAAGAGTTTGTGTGCACGTGGGGGAGGGATGAAGGATTAGTTGTGCAGCAGTTCAAAGAAATTACATACTGTAGAGTAGAGTACAGTAATTTCAAAAGGCAGTTCATCATAATAATTTGATCAATAAACCCCCAAATACAACCCCCAAATACAGTACATAAAAAGCAAGTCACTTTATCTCCCTGTGCCTCAGGCACCAAAACCATAGATTGTGAGCTCCACGGGACAGGGACCTGTGCCTGCAAAATGTTTCTGGAAAGCGTTACGTACTGTATACTGTAACTAACAGCGCTATACAAAAACATGCTATTATTATTATTATAATATCAAGGTAATGCTCTGTGCAAATAAAATTCAAGAAGAGATTTTCCAAAATGTTGCCGTAAACAAAGCCTCAAAGCTCCCGTCTCAAAGAGAATTACACGCAGGCGCAGTAAGGCTTTGTACTGTAGCTCGGCTATGGACGGATTAAGAACACAATGGCAAGATCCAGAAAATTAATGACTCTGTGGAGAGGGGGGTTTGGGTGACTCATGCGCAGTAATCAGCTAAGCAGCTAAATAGCTCCCATCTGAAAAAGGATCACACGCAGGCGCAGTGAGGCTTTGAAGCTCGGCTATGGACGGATTAAGAACACAATGGCAAGATTCAAAAAATTAACGACTCTGTGGAGAGGGGGGGTTGGGTGACTCATTCACAGTAAGCAGCTAAGCAGCTAAATAGCTCCCATCTGAAAAAGGATTATACGCAGGCGCAGTGAGGCTTTGAAGCTCGGCTATGGACGGATTAAGAACACAATGGCAAGATTCAAAAAATTAAAGACAGCCGCATGAAGTTCAAAGCTAAAGACATACTTTAATTTCAAAAGGCAGTTCAACATAATAATACACCCCTAAATACAGTACGTAAAAAGCACACAAATCAACCATGTGCAGTCAAACGCACAGGGTCGCAGACAAAAGCTAAAGCACAGATTGAATATCGTAATACAGTAAAATGGTTTTTGCAGGCTTGAGGAGATAATTAAAATTACAAAAAAAATAAAAAATTTCACTCACTCAAGCAAGCAGTGGTGGGCGAAGTTACAGGCGCATGCGCAGTAAATTCCTGCTGTCAAGCAGGAATGGGATTGAAACCAGACGCACGTTCAAAGGAATGGTGTGGGAGAGATGTACTGCATTGTAGATAAGTTGAAATACCCTGCAGTACAGTTAATTATCCTGAGCGAGGGGAGAGCGCTGTATATGCCGAAATGTGACACTGTTACAGTACTGTACACGCCTATGCGTTTCAACAATTTTCAAATGAGACATACTGTACTGTACTGCAGAACAGCACTGCAAATGCATGTATACTTTAAATATGCAAATTTACAATTACTGCGCGCGCACACACAGACTGTGTACTGACCTAGTTTGAACCGCGAAGGTATTAGACTTCCAAGACAACAGCTCTCAAACGCCCCCTGACTTTTTACACAGCATTGCAGTATTGCAGACAGCGAGAATAAAATGCTAATATCACGAGCGCGAAAATAACGCAGTTCACTCCGGGCGATAACGACAAAAAAACGCACATAACCGGGATAATCTGAGAACCGCAGATCTAGCCGACTTAGACTCAGATCGGCCGCCACTGTACTGTATACATAGACAGATACTGCCTGAATGCACATATCTTGGAAAAATGGTATAAAAATAGATGTACAGTAAGCCTAACCAGGAGGTAATGGAAAAAAGGGGAAACAAAAGAAAGGGGGGGGGGGAGTTAGGGGGAAAAGCAAATGGAAAACAAAAGCCACAAAATGGCAAAATAGGGAGTTAATATGGCGGAAAAAAGGGGGGCAACGTTTCTGGGCTGAATGCCCCTTTCTCAGGCCCATTCCCATGGCACCTGTCAAGAGTGACACATGGTACTTCCCTTTGACCTAAACCACAAAGTTCTCACTCCGTAAAAATAGGGAAACTGCACTAAAAGGATTTAAGAATTTCTAACAAGCATAGTAACCCTGTAACAGGGAACACCTTATACAGACCAAATAGCATGGATAGCTTCAAGGGAAATCAACATAAGGCCTCTATGGTAACACTAACTGTGATGGTGAGGGGCTACCCAGGCCAATAATAAAGGTATTATGCCCGGCTTGGTGCCACTGAGCCATATTGGGGAGTTTGAAGTGTCAGCTCTGCAACCCAGTTATGGCATGTGAACTGTATTTTAATAAAGATGTACATAATGTGTGTTTTACTGTTCCAGGAGTGTCAATCAGCGGAGATTCACAGGGCATGAGTTTCAGGGATGATTTTACAGTAAAATGTTGTCAGGGTGTGTTTGGGTAGAAGGGGGCCAGACTTGCTGGTTATCCCAAAACATGTACCCAGGAATCCTACCAGATTCCTGGAGACATGAAGACACAGACCACCGGACAAAATCCTCCCTAGGAAGTAATTAGCGGCTCACCACCAGATCTCCCTGCTTAAGCACAGACCAGAACAGTAAGCCCGGTCAGGGGAAAATCATATTCCAGGGTCCCTCGGTATATGCCAAAATCCCCAGAACCCAGTGTAGGGGTTCAGAGTATCCCCCACCAGGTATAAGGTGGTGAGAGGAAATTATTTTCTAAGTGATAGTGTAGAATGTTTAACCTGTCAGATAAAGTGAGGAAATGTTTCTAAGTCAAGTGCTTAAAGAATAAAAGTTAACTATTGTTAGGAAGCTCGTAGCGCTCTGAAACTCACTGTGTGCATAGTTCTGGGGGAAACATACAGTATAAACAACACTAACGCAATTTTTATAATGTTTCATAAAAATTGATGAATGAATGTCCCCCTAAATGTGTTTATTAAACATGATTGGCATATGTGGGCTTTCATTGAGAACACCAGAGACAGGTAAACACTCAATTGATTATATCACTCCATTTACAAATGCGTGTATTGAAGCACTGTAGATGAGCTGAGAGATCTGCAGCTCCGGACTTCTAAGGCAACCCACTGGCTCACTGCCGCAATGTCTGTGTCAGGATTGCCTAGACCTCCTGCCTAGCCATAGCTTCCTTGTCCACTGGGTGTGCTGCTGTCTTCTGTTGGCTCTGGGTTCCTCTGTCTTCTTGTTGCTCCTGTCTCTGTCCTTTATAGCTTGCTTCCTGTCTGTTGCTTTTGCCTTTGCTTGCTAGTCAGACTCCTACAGTATGCTCATGCCTGTCTTTGATCCTGACCTGTTTCCTGTACCTGTACCTGTACCTGTATTTGAGTCTGCTCACAGTAAAAGCCCTTGCTAGTAATCTGGCTTGTCCCTGGTTATTCCTGCTCCCCGGTCTCAGTCCCTGCTCCCTGTTCTTAGTCCCTGTCCTGCCCCGCCTGTCCTGTTCCAGTCTCCTCGTTGCCGACCTCTGCTTGTACCTAACTTCGCTGCCTGCCGCCTGCCTCGGACCCCTGCTTGTACCTGACTTTGCTGCCTGCCGCCTGCCTCGGACCTCTGCTTGTGACCCCTACTACGCTCGTGCTGTTCCGGCCACCGAGATCCTACCCGCCACAGGAGTCTCCCGTGACAGTCTGTTGAAGTCCGGAGTTGAAAGCCTCAAAGCTCCTAAGGTCACCCCCATCCTAGTGTAAAGTCTGGATAGTTTGGCAAATGGTGCCAGCCCAGACTTACTGTCGCCAGGTAGAAGGGCTGGGTCTCATATGCTAAGAAGCAAGATTACAGAGATGTCTCTCCCACGTATGGTTGCTTTTTTTAATCCTGTAAGTGCAATGCCTTTGGGCTGCAGTTTTATAATAAATGTATTCAATTGTTTAAAACTGTTACATGCTATGGAGCTTGCGCATCTGTTTGTTTTTTGTTCTTAGATTCATAGTGGGTGGCTATACCACTTTTTATCTGAAGCTGCAATATACTCCCTGGATCATTTTTGGGACTTTAACCTCTCAGGATTTCTTTTCAACAAGTGGAACATTGTTTGGACATACCCTTAGTCACGATCACGTTATGGTTTGTTGTAATGTTTAGTTAAGTTATTTGTTTGCTATTAGTTGAGTATTTACATTAATTAATTATTTATATTATCACGTAATTTCCACCTTAGCGCTACATATTTTTGTGTTGTTCTTTATATATATAAAGAGGAAGCTGGCACTCAACTGGCACAAGTATGGTACAGTGCATGTTCTGTAGGCATAAATACGAAAAAATAGTTAACCCAAAAGGCAAACAGAGAAGAGCACTCATTATGTAATGCATAGAAAAAACTTGTGTTCAAATAATACACAAGCACATAAAATCCAATGTTTCGGTCAAAAGGAGGCTGAGCGTGGCAAACGTATGGAACAAAAGACAGGGGTGTCCAATGCTACATCCAATTGACAAAACATATATGGTAATAAGTATAAAGTTTAAATACTTCAATAATAATATTTTCTTGATTATTTAGTTAAACCCTTTGGCCAAAGCGTCATAAGCCTGCATTCCAACGTCAAGGTATAACCAAATTTGCAGGTCCTAACACTAAACTGTGAATCTTTCCTTTAACCTCTGTGTCACGGGAGGCCAGTGCTTACCTTACGAAAATATACCTAGATCCTTTGATTGACAAAACTTGAGATAAAATAAATTGTATTTATTCACACGAGAAACACCCACAGCTTGATTTACAAGATAACATGAAATAACACTTATGAGAATTAGGTAAAACAAAATAAATGGTTTCCAGAACGAAAATCCACGAAATGCAGTCTCTTGGTATTAGAGGGGTTAATACGCAAACCCGAAATGCGAAACCGTCTTTGGCTAGGGGCGCTGCTTGCAGCCCCTATTTCTTCGCCGAAAGAAGTTTCTTCGTTCTGCGCTTGCAGAATTCGTATCCAAGTCCTTAATTCTAACGAACTTTTACAGTGGGCACAATCTTAGGTTGCGATGAAACGTCTTGGTACCACACGCTGTCCTTTCCGATGTCACACAGATGAACGATGTAGAACACACACCCGATAGCCTGAACAAGCTTATAACACCCTCCCAAGCCTATCTGGGTAATACACAGCCAATCATGGCGTGGGAAGCAAATTCCCACCCAATGGCAAGTTTGCCATTAGTTCCTGCAACCGGGCAAAGGGCTTCACGGTATGCTAAGGGTCATGCGCTAACTTCACACTTAACCCGTTTAGCATACCAGATCAAGCCACCTTGCATGGCGGCAGAAAGTCTAACTTTCTCCAGGATGCCCGGACATCTGCTATGCAAACTGTTTACATACATTTCCTGACATTTAGCACTTAACCCAGGTTGATGTCTTTTGAAGCCATGGACTTTTGCAGACATCCTGGAGTCTCAGAAGCCCGGACTTGCATTATACAGGAATCATCCCTGATCATAAATGACAATGGTGAATGCTTAATGTATCCACTGTCCTGCCGCACAGAAATGTAAATGACCCGGTTCTTATAACTTTAAAGCATTAAGCTCCAAGCTATTTCTCATTTAGGCTTTTAAATAAATGTTACAGTTCTAATAACTATACTATATTATATGTCTATCCCCTAGCACTCTGCAAACCAAAAATGAGAAAGCTAGGACGTTCCTATCCAAAGTTAGCTGCTTAATTATGGGAGGGCTATGATGTGGTTTGTGGTTAAACTATTCCCCGGTCTGCGGTTTGAGATCGGGATGCAATGTTGCAATCCACGGTCACAATCGATAACCGCAAACGTACTTTACCAATTGACCTTAATTGAATGGGGAAACCACATTATACACTGTTGCGATCCGGCGTCTATTCCTGACCGCATACCACTTAACCAATTGACTTGCGGTTAAGGTTTCCCTTGCTTGTCTGCGGTTACACTGTGATACAGTGTTGTAATGCTGGGCGCGACCACAAAACCACAGACACACTTATCCAATGAACCCTTTAAACAGCACTAGAGGCCCCTTATTCCAAGCGGGCGCATCTTAAACATATTTTAACATATTAATAGGACTGCAGCCGGCCCTGGGCTGCAGAACTGACACTTTACAGACACTTTATTTGACTCAGGGGAACCAAGTCACATAATCTATACTTGTGTGCCCCTTAAACCTGACGGGATACACACAGACTGTTCTAACATACTGCAATTATAGGGTTGCTGACATCAGTAGAAAGGGTATTATGGTGCTCAAGCTTGAAATCCCATCACTAATAAGTACAGAGGCCACCTCCTGGGACATAAATAATGTGCAACCTAATAAGGGGCTCCAGTTGCCCTGAAGGCAGGGGTAGTTGCATAAAAACACCCACCCCTCACCTCATTGGGCTGGCCCCAGGTATTACTCACAATGGTTGAAGTCACCAGGGATCCTCTCAGTTTGCGTGCTGTCGCCAATGGGAAAATTCCAGTACAGCGCTTTGTGATGCAACGCACAGCAAGAAGGTGGTGACAGCAGGTCTGGCAAAAATCTTCTTTATTAGAGGAACATTAAAAACGGAAGGCTGCAACCTTCCCTGCCGCCTGCTTCGGACCCCTGCTTGTGACCCCTACTACGCTCGTGCTGTTCCGGCCACCGAGATCCTACCCGCCACAGGAGTCTCCCGTGACAGAAAGCAAAGGCCACTTCTGGATCTCGCTGGAACAGATTCTTCTTCTGCCTGCACCCTTTCCTGCCTGCTGCAGCAGACCACATCTGCATGGTTGAAGATAAGTACTTTCGTTTCTTTTTTGGAAATCCAAGTTGGGATTTTGAAAGGTTTTTTTTTTGTTGCTGCTAAGTGTTCTGCAAGAATTATTGCGTTCATAACGAAAAAACATTTTTTCTGAGACTAGAACTGTTGCTACCGACTATTGCAGCTTTCTTTGAGATGTTTATTTTTGCAAAGGTTTCTGCAGGGTTTTTTGTGCCACTTTCTCCCTGAGAAGAATTCCCTTTTACAAAAAAAAAAAAAACCCTCCCTGCAGCACCTGTTTTTGCCATTTTCAGACTTTCATTACCTGGACAAGAATTGTCTCTGCATTGTGGGTGGGCCACTGCAGATTTTCAGACTCACATTTCTATTTAAGACGGTTACCTTGATTTACTGCTGTTCACAGGGTCTTCATTTCAAAAGACAAAAGTGCTCCCATTATTTTGTTGCTGCATGCTTTGATTTTCTTGCATCTATAGTTTTTCATATGATTGGTTCTAAGGTTTCAGGTTTACCTGCAAGTTCTCCTAAAGTTTGTTTCTCTGCAACTTATGATATCCCTACGCCTGATATCAAAAGTTTTCAGATTTTGACTGCAGGGTTCTCTGTATGATATTCCTATGTCAAAAGTTTCAGATCTAACTACAAGTTTTCTCTGGATTAGTTTCCTGCTGTCTATGATATTTCTATGCCTGATATCAAAAGTTTCAGATTCAACTGCAGGTTTTCTTTGTCTATATGATATCCCTACGCCTGATGCATAAAGATTTAGATGTAACTGCAGGTTTTCTCTGTCTGTATGATATCCCTACGCCTTATGCCTAAAAGATTCAGATATAACTGCAGGTTTCTCTGTCTATGTTTTTTCCTTGCATTTATAATCTCTGTGACTGATGTTAAAGTCTCAAAGGGTCAGCTCTCCTATCTTGTGTCTCTCTGTGTCTAATATTCCTGTTGTTCATTCTAATGCTTCTGTTTTAAAAACACATTTCCTCTTTACTGGTTTCTTGGGAAGTGTGGTTTAATTATGGCTCCCACTCAAACAGTCTTGAGCAGTAAATGTGAACACAGTACCACTGATTCTTCAGAACTTCTCAAAGCAAGGAAGAAGAAGAAGAAGAAGAAGAAGAAGAAGAAGAAGAAGAAGAAGAAGAGAGGCATTACTGTGGAAGTTGCAGAAGAAATTAAGAATGAAATTTTAACCTCAGAGTCTGCATTTGATGAAAAAGATATGCTGCAGCTTAAGGCAACTCACAGACGTATCCCAAGAATAGTGGAAGAAAAGAAAGATGCCCCTACTCAGACGCTTCAAGCCGCACAGAAAGCGATTGATTGTCTTTATGAACGTTTAGATAAGGAGCAAGAGGCCAAGACTGCACTACAAAGCTGTCTATCTTCAGCAATTGCTAAGTGTGTTCTCCAGGAGAAAGAAAGAGAGCAGTTGGAGAGGGACAGGGTAATCCTGTCAAGTAAGCTGGAGAAGGACTATGCTGATAATGCGCAGTACCAGAGTTTCATGGCTCAAGTTGGCGCAAAACTGGAAGCCTCTGAGGAGAAGAATTGCCACTTCAACACAGAACTACGTTCTTTGAGAGAGATCTTCGAAGGGTTAAATAGCAGTTTTGAAATGGTAACCCAGGAGTGCAAGAATCTCTATGTCCAAGTCAGTGAAAGAGATAAGAAGCTCCATGAATTAGGAGAGGAGAAGAAACAGTTGGCCCAGGAAAAGTTAGACGTGCAGACAGCACTGCAGAATGCAGAGAGAGTGCTGCAAGAAGAACGTGTCTCCCTGGAGCGGCGCACACAAGCAGAAAATATGCTGCAGAGTCAGCTGCGAGAACTGCGTACACATCTGCAGGACACCAAAGAGAAATGGGTAAATGCTGAAGAAGAGCAGCGAGTTCTGCAGGAAGAAAGTTTCCAGACTGCCTACAAAATAAGTATGATGCAAGATTATTTGAGTACCCAGTGTGTCCCCAAAGAACAGCATGAGGAGCTGAAGGCCACACTGAGCATAACCAGAGCCTCGCTGGAGGAAGAGCTAAAGCTAGCAGCTGAACACACATCTCAGCAGCTCACAGCGCTGCAGGCGCAGATCGCTGAGCTCAAGACACAGCTTGCCAAAAAGGAGGAGAGAGAGAAGGTTTCCGTCTGTCAAGTGGCTGGCCTGACACAGCGCTATGAGGTCAAAATGGCCGATGCCTGCAAATTATTGGACCACACAGCCCGTGATAAGGTCCGGCTTCAGCTGGAGCTGGACAATGCCCGGAAGGAGTACCGGCAGCTGCAGATCAGAAATGAAGAAGATGAAACATATTTAAGCTTTACTCTGAGTCAGCTGGGAGATATGGAGTCGCGACTCAACTCCAAAGAAGCCGAACTGACAACTGCATTGAGTGGGAAAAGAAGTGCAGAAGGACAGCTTCAAGAGCTGAAAAATCAAATAGCTGGTCTTAATGAGACTTTAGGTGATACCACAAAACGGCAGTCACAAAAGGAGACCATGGAGCGTGAATTCTATGTTCCCACTTACACATGTGAAAAGTCTGCACCCGTCATTGATGCCCACATTCCTGATGTCCATGCCTCTGCAATGGAGTTGAACGTATCCATTGGGAAGTTCCAGATTCCAAAACTAAAAGAGATATATTGGTCACAAAAAGAGACCACGGAAAGTGAATATGTCCCCTCTGCCGCATGTGAAGAGCCTGATGTATCTGTGTCCGATGCCCCTGCTATGACGTTAGACGGATCCCTGGTGAAGTTCCTTGCTATGCCTAATATTCTTGATGCTGATGCCAACGCTCTTGTGATAAGGATAAATGCACCTCTCACAGATTTCCCATCAGCACTTGACGTACACATTAAGTTGGCCTTCCATCAAGATTTCCCTGAAGAGCCTGGAAGGTTGTCCGGAGTTGTTGCTGATCCCTATGTTCCTGCAAAACTTTTAGTGTTGTCCGAAGGCCATCGTGAGTCGGCCTTCCATCAGGGACACCTTGCTAAACCAGGAGGGTTGTCAGGAGGATCTACTGGCTTCTCTGCCCCTGCTTTTGGGTTGAACGCACCCATTTGGAGGTTCCTTGCTGCACCAAATGTACCTGTGGAGTACCCTCTGCCCACTGACAAGCCACCAGAGGTGGGTCACCTTGAGTCGCCATTTCATCAAGGCCTCCGGGAAGAGCCTGGAGGATCGTCCGGAGAACGCTCTTGAGAGGGGGGGAGTAATGTCAGGATTGCCTAGACCTCCTGCCTAGCCATAGCTTCCTTGTCCAGATTTAGATGTAACTGCAGGTTTTCTTTGTCTATATGATATCCCTACGCCTGATGCATAAAGATTTAGATGTAACTGCAGGTTTTCTTTGTCTATATGATATCCCTACGCCTGATGCATAATCCCTACGCCTGATGCATAAAGATTTAGATGTAACTGCAGGTTTTCTCTGTCTGTATGATATCCCTACGCCTTATGCCTAAAAGATTCAGATATAACTGCAGGTTTCTCTGTCTATGTTTTTTCCTTGCATTTATAATCTCTGTGACTGATGTTAAAGTCTCAAAGGGTCAGCTCTCCTATCTTGTGTCTCTCTGTGTCTAATATTCCTGTTGTTCATTCTAATGCTTCTGTTTTAAAAACACATTTCCTCTTTACTGGTTTCTTGGGAAGTGTGGTTTAATTATGGCTCCCACTCAAACAGTCTTGAGCAGTAAATGTGAACACAGTACCACTGATTCTTCAGAACTTCTCAAAGCAAGGAAGAAGAAGAAGAAGAAGGGAGGCATTACTGTGGAAGTTGCAGAAGAAATTAAGACTGAAAATTTAACCTCAGAGTCTGCATTTGAGGAAAGAGATATGCTGCAGCTTAAGGCAACTCACAGACGTATCCCAAGAATAGTGGAAGAGAAGAAAGATGCCCCTACTCAGACGCTTCAAGCTGCACAGAAAGCGATTGATTGTCTTTATGAACGTTTAGATAAGGAGCAAGAGGCCAAGACTGCACTACAAAGCTGTCTATCTTCAGCAATTGCTAAGTGTGTTCTCCAGGAGAAAGAAAGAGAGCAGTTGGAGAGGGACAGGGTAATCCTGTCAAGTAAGCTGGAGAAGGCCTATGCTGATAATGCGCAGTACCAGAGTTTCATGGCTCAAGTTGGTGCAAAACTGGAAGCCTCTGAGGAGAAGAATTGCCACTTCAACACAGAACTACGTTCTTTGAGAGAGATCTTCGAAGGGTTAAATAGCAGTTTTGAAATGGTAACCCAGGAGTGCAAGAATCTCTATGTCCAAGTCAGTGAAGGAGATAAGAAGCTCCATGAATTAGGAGAGGAGAAGAAACAGTTGGCCCAGGAAAAGTTAGACGTGCAGACAGCACTGCAGAATGCAGAGAGAGTGCTGCAAGAAGAACGTGTCTCCCTGGAGTGGCGCACACAAGCAGAAAATATGCTGCAGAGTCAGCTGCGAGAACTGCGTACACATCTGCAGGACACCAAAGAGAAATGGGTAAATGCTGAAGAAAAGCAGCGAGTTCTGCAGGAAGAAAGTTTCCAGACTGCCTACAAAATAAGTATGATGCAAGATTATTTGAGTACCCAGTGTGTCCCCAAAGAACAGCATGAGGAGCTGAAGGCCACACTGAGCATAACCAGAGCCTCGCTGGAGGAAGAGCTAAAGCTAGCAGCTGAACACACATCTCAGCTGCTCACAGCGCTGCAGGCGCAGATCGCTGAGCTCAAGACACAGCTTGCCAAAAAGGAGGAGAGAGAGAAGGTTTCCGTCTGTCAAGTGGCTGGCCTGACACAGCGCTATGAGGTCAAAATGGCCGATGCCTGCAAATTATTGGACCACACAGCCCGTGATAAGGTCCAGCTGCAGCTGGACAATGCCCGGAAGGAGTACCGGCAGCTGCAGATCAGAAATGAAGAAGATGAAACATATTTAAGCTTTACTCTGAGTCAGCTGGGAGATATGGAGTCGCGACTCAACTCCAAAGAAGCCGAACTGACAAATGCATTGAGTGGGAAAAGAAGTGCAGAAGGACAGCTTCAAGAGCTGAAAAATCAAATAGCTGGTCTTAATGAGACTTTAGGTGATACCACAAAACGACAGTCACAAAAGGAGACCATGGAGTGTGAATTCTATGTTCCCACTTACACATGTGAAAAGTCTGCACCCGTCATTGATGCCCACATTCCTGATGTCCATGCCTCTGCAATGGAGTTGAACGTATCCATTGGGAAGTTCCATATTCCAAAACTAAAAGAGATATATTGGTCACAAAAAGAGACCACGGAAAGTGAATATGTCCCCTCTGCCGCATGTGAAGAGCCTTATGTATCTGTGTCCGATGCCCCTGCTATGACGTTAGACGGATCCCTGGTGAAGTTCCTTGCTATGCCTAATATTCTTGATGCTGATGCCAATGCTCTTGCGATAAGGATAAATGCACCTCTCACAGATTTCCCATCAGCACTTGACGTACACATTAAGTTGGCCTTCCATCAAGATTTCTCTGAAGAGCCTGGAAGGTTGTCCGGAGTTGTTGCTGATCCCTATGTTCCTGCAAAACTTGGAGTGTTGTCCGAAGGCCATCGTGAGTCGGCCTTCCATCAGGGACACCTTGCTAAACCAGGAGGGTTGTCAGGAGGATCTACTGGCTTTTCTGCCCCTGCTTTTGGGTTGAACGCACCCATTCGGAGGTTCCTTGCTGCACCAAATGTACCTGTGGAGTACCCTCTGCCCACTGACAAGCCACCAGAGGTGGGTCACCTTGAGTCGCCATTTCATCAAGGCCTCCGGGAAGAGCCTGGAGGATCGTCCGGAGAACGCTCTTGAGAGGGGGGAGTAATGTCAGGATTGCCTAGACCTCCTGCCTAGCCATAGCTTCCTTGTCCATTATATAATTATTTTTGATATCTTTAAATATAAATAGTTTCACATATATATTCTTTGTAGATATTAGACAACTATTAATAATAAAAATTGTCTATATCACTATTTAATATGTTAATAATTAATTATTATTATATCTTATACATATGTTAATATATATTTGAAACACACTAGATTTCCCACTCGGTGCTCATGACTATATAGTTATGAACATGCTATGTGAGATGAATTTGAACATGTAATATATGTGTACATAAAAAAGAAAATATCTGCTACATTGAAGTGTTTCTCTGTTATTAACAATATTGATGTCAAAGTTTTATATTATATGAACTTTATTATAGATTAAGTGTTTAATGATGCTATGAATACCATAAATACTTTTTATATGATCTTCATATCATATACTGTTCTCTCCTCTGATAAACAAGGTGTTTTAATTTTTCCCTATGTATATTAACTGTGTGGGTACATCTTATGAAATAACATTAAGTATGTACACCCCAGAAATATTGTGGTATGTTAGACAATATAATACTTGTGATTATTATGACCTTATATATTGATCTAGATAGAGTATGACATGCTCACTCAAATATGTTTTATTTAGTGTGACATACATTATTATTCTTATATGCTCTATCAATCATTACAATATAGATAGATCTTCTAATGCATACTATCTCTATTTTTTTCCCATTTTTCAGTTACATAGGGTTGCTGCTAATATAGTAACTAGTTATTTTATTTTATTCGTTTACTCTACATTGTTTGTCTAATAAAGTTTTTGTTGTATAAAAAATATTCCCCGAGATTCAGTCAGTCTACTGAATATGACATCACATTGGCGCGACCATTTTTAATATGGTGCGCGGCAATGACATCACTCGGTAGACTGAAGCGTGAAGTACAACGATGTCCATTTATCCTTTGCCCATACTGCCCATTCTGTGGATGCGCGCGCACCATTCTCGCGAGATTTCGCTGATACAGGCGACTGGATTAGCCGCCTTTACTCTGCGAGACGCGGGAAGGTGACGCGGCACGCTATTGGTTTGGAAGCAGTTTGGGTAAGTATAAATTAGCAGCGTTAATGCACTGTGGTCACCTTGATAAAGTACATTAAGTACGAAACGCGTAGGTGCGTTTACCTGTCCGTTCTTTGTGTGTAATTTTCAGCATGCAATAAATCCAAAGCATTTTTTTCATTCTTGGAATGGCCTGGCTGTTTCCTTTTCCTGAATGATTTTCACAGGATTCCCTGGCAGTGCGCTATCAACGCTCTCTATTCTTGTCTGCTGCTATAAACACACACTAAGAAAATGGAAACAAAAGAAAACAGCGCACAACGCCAAATGGTGAACCAAGTTCAACAATATAATTTAAATTAAAGGGGTAATATATCTGCGTACATAATAAAGGTTGGTAAAGTGCATTTAGTGTGTATCACACTGTTTACCACTCGGCAGCTGTTGTCAGGAGAGTCAGGTGCTTGCTTCTCTCAGCTAGTGCCACTCCGTTGGTTCTGGGGCAGGACGTCAATCTTTTGCTCCCAAGGGGGTTTCCCTTCACGCAGCCAGGTTCAGCTGAAGGTATTGGTGCTCGGTGAGATCACTCCGGCTTCCAGGCCGTCTGGAGCAGCTCCTATACCTCAGCAGGTGGATCCTCTGCACGGAGGTTAGACCGCAGCTTGCAGGGGCACACTCGGCGTGCCACGATGCCGCTCCATCGCGGGACGCTGTGTGATGACGTCCCTGTCTCCACAGCAGTGGTGGAATCGGCAGGGAGGTGATACAGTCTCTCAGAGTCTCTCACAAAGGCCCAAAACAGCACACAGGATTGGTAAAATCAGGGCAAAGCCAATGAATAGGCAATAGCCAATATAGGCAGATATAAGGCAATAGAAAATAACATCCAACGCGTTTCGTAGAATTAACTACTTCTTCAGGGAATAATTAGGCCATTACCCAGAGGTCTTATATACCTCACAGAGATACCTTATTGGTTGACCAATTAAGAATAAACCAATCATCTAAAATAGGTAATGGTCAGTGTGATAGTGAAGATGTGTAACTTACTTTTAAAACAACAACTTTATTAACAAAAGGAAAAATACATATTAAATTAAAACTTACATATAGACAAAACCTAGCATAAATAATTAAAAACATGCTGGAATAAAAGAAACACAATATTAGTTGACTTAAAATAGACACAATCATTAATTATATAAAAAGATGTAGCTAGAAATAAAGAATAGAACGAAGCAAGGAAAACAGAGATACAAAGATCAATAGTACATCCCCTAGGTTCAAAGGGGCGGAGGGCTAAAGATTTAATAAAGTGCCCAAATGTCCACATCCTCATTTAACCCCTTAGGGGACATAGTATCTAACTTGTGTATCCAATATGTCTCTTTGGAAGATAGTGTTTTGACTCTGTCCCCACCTCTTCTATTTACAGGAATAAACTGAATCCCCTTAAAAGTGAGACTTGACTGATCTTTATTATGGTGTACCAAAAAGTGCCTGGATACACTATGTTTTTCGAAACCATTTTTAATATTTCTGACGTGTTCCTTGATACGGACCTTAAGGCTGCGTTTGGTTCTGCCTACGTATTGATACCCACACGCACATTCCAATAAGTATACAATATGTGTGGATGTACATAAAATAAAGTCATCAATATTAAAAACTTCCTTTGTGATTTGTGAATAAAATGTATGTTTGTCAGGATGTTGGTATTTACAAATTGTGCACTTACCACAGATATAGTTGCCCTTTGGTTTAGGCCCTAGCCAATTCTTTTGCGATGTGGTATTATAATTACTTATAAAAACATCACTAGGTGCTAACAAGTTTTTGATATTTTTGGCTCTCCTATAAATAAACCGTGGTTTAGTATTTAGATGTGATCCCAAAATGGGATCATTGCACAATATACCCCAGTGTTTATTAAAAACCTTTTCAATGTCCCTATGAACAGAATTAAAATCTGTAATGAAGGCCACATTAAGAGTGTCATTTTTTATATTTTGACCTTCTTTGTTTTTTGTCTTGGATCTATTTTAAATTAACATATCCTTACGATCCATATTACGTACCCTTATGATCTCTCTTTCTAGAAGTTCCTTAGGATATCCCCTCTCTCTAAATCTCAAAAATAATTTATTAGCCTGATTGTTGTAAACCTCTAAACTACTACATTTACGTCTGAGTCTAACAAATTGCCCCCCTGGTATATTGTTTATCCATGTTTTTTTGTGATTACTATTCGCCATCAGCAAGTTACTAGTATCCACCTCCTTAAAGAAGGTCTCAGTCTCCACAGTGCCATCCATTTTGGAAGTAAGTCTTAAGTCCAAAAAATCTATCTGGGTGGCATCCACCTTGTGTGTGAACTCAAGGTTGTAGTCATTCCTGTTCAGGTTAGCTACAAATGCACTGGCTGAATCGTAATCACCATCCCACAGACACAGGATGTCGTCTATATAGCGTCTCCACACAACGACATTCCTGTGGTATGGTTTGTCGGGCATAATGAACTGAGACTCCCATCTTCCCACATACAGGTTTGCGAAGCTGGGGGCAAACCTAGTACCCATTGCAGTGCCGCAAACCTGCAGGTAGAAAGTGGAGAGAAACAGGAAATAGTTTCAATTTTTGTTTCAATATGAAACTAATAGACTCTAGAATAAATTCCCTATTTAATGGATGCAAGGTGGAGTCTAATTCCAAAAAGGAATTGACAGCATCCAACCCTTTCTGGTGAGGTATATTAGTGTAAAGGGATTTTATGTCACATGTAATCCATACATATGAACTCTTCCATTTGAAATCTTTAAATAAGTTTAGAACTGCTGTAGAGTCCTTCAGATAAGAAGTTCATTTTCCAACACACGGTTGGAGAAAGAAATCGACATATTGACTAAGGTTGGCTGACATAGATTGTATACCTGACACAATTGGGCGTACAGGTGGGTCAACCAAAGCCTTATGAATTTTCGGCAGATGGTAGAATATGGGGATCCTTGGAAATTCAGAAAATAAAAAAGCAAACTCTGTTGTGGTGATGACGGATAAGGCTACTGCGTTATCTAATAGTGCTTTGAGCACCCTTAGATATTCAGCTGTAGGGTCTTAGGCAATTTCACATAGGACGATGTATCGTTAAGAAGCCTTAAAGCTTCTTTTTCGTAGTCACACCTGTTTTGGACTACTACGCCCCACCTTTATCTGCCTGTCTTATAATTAGGCTTTCGTCATCTTGCAAAGTTTTAAGGGCTAGGGACTCACTTACACTGAGGTTGTGTTTAATATCACCTGACTTAAAATTACGAGATAAAATATTAAAATCATTGATGACCATATTAAAAAATGTATCAATATGATGACCCTTGGAATGTGCGGGATAAAACTTGGATTGAGTTTTGAATTCAGTATGTTTAATTTCTATTTCCGTATCTGAATTACTTACAGAAACCATTGCAGCCTTGTCAGAAATAAGATCCCTATCTTGTTTCAGAAAGTGTCTCTTTAGGGTGATATTGCGAGTGAACTTATGTAGATCTTTGAACAGCTGGAAGGAGCTGGGTCCACAGGTTTTGGAAAAACTCAAACCCCTTCCAAGTATGTTCAATTGATCCTTATTCAAAACTGTGGAGGAGAGATTGAAAACCCCTTTGTTTGCTATGGTGTTCTTTCCCAAGAGTACTCTCTTCTTTTGTGCTCTGGTCCCTCCTCGTGTTCCTCGTCTGATGTAACCCTTTTCTTCCTTTTCTCTTGGGGGGTATTTTGTATATATTTTACTGTTTTCACCTTCCTTTCACAGAGGAAGGGTAGTAGGTTATGAGTATATCCCCCATAAAAAAGGAAGGGGGGGTCTGCACACTCAAAGAACAGACAACAAAATTACCACACCTATGAACAAAGGAGAGAGCGCAGAACCAGTAAAAATGACCGATCAGATAGAGATCGTTCACGCTCTAATCATGGCAATGGGTATCGCAATCCCAATTACAAAGGGAAAAATTATATTGAGGGCTTTAGATATAGCTCAAGGCCACAGGGCCAACATAGGAATTATGAATATGAGCATAAAGACCCTCATTTGAGAACAACTAAATACTCACCCAGGATCTCCCCTAGATATTCACCCAAACGCCCAGCTAGACCTGAACCCACTACAGATTCACCTTCTTTTTTAGATCTCGTAAGAACAAGACTAGAAAGGAAGGTGAAAACAGTAAAAGATATACAGAATACAGAATACAGAATACCTTTTGATGAATCCACGTTGATTGAAACCGACACAATTTGTTTGTGGATTTTACGCCGAGAAACGGATTTTGGGGGAAAATGCGAGTAAATTCAGGAAACTAATTTGGGTGGATTCACCCATCTCTATTGGACTTGAGGGAGATGATATTAGATAAAGGGAGTTGACAGAAGTGCATTATAGCCCATATTTACTAAGTGATGCTATTCCATAAGACACCTTAAGACTCTTAAATAACCCTATTTCTGGAAAGGAGAGTGAGAGCAAAATCCCTATTTCAGGGTCTGGTCTTACAAATACTTGGCCAAGGAAGCAAGGGAGGCAAAGGAGGCAAAGGAAGAAAAGTAAGCAAGCATAAAGGAAAAAATGCTCACCGCTTTTTTAACTGCTTTTTGGATAGTTTTGCACATCTCACACAATGTGCATTCTAGCTCCAGAAGATGTTTAATTGTGTTGTTTTGGATCCTTATCAATGAGTTTGTAATTTAAGGTGTCACTCAGTTGTACTGTATGACGAAACACAGAGATTACAAATTACATTAAGGAATGTTGCTGCTAAGATGCCAAATGGAAACTATAAACATGCTGGGTAGAATTTTAATCATCAAATAAGAAAAGACGATTACCCTTCTAAATGGAAATAAAATAATATTATATTGGACCCTGGTAAACAAGATCCCTGTTCCACCATTATAATTTCAATACATATTTCCAGTGTGAATTTTTTTATAAATTTATTTTCTAAATGGGTTTCTTTCACAATGTACAATTTCTACTGAACTGCTTTTTTTTTTTAATTTCAACTGTATACAGTATACCAACTACAGTATTAACAACAACAACATCTTCAATTACTGATTTGGAAAATATGAAGATTAGTAAAAGCATACAATAGGACAAATACCACATTGCTGATTTCTGACAAAGGGCAACCAAATTTGAACATGAAAAATAATGTACAGTACATGTATACATGTATGGGGATGTATGCAGACAACATAATAATAATAATAATAATAACAATAATAATAATAATAATAACAACAACAACAACAACGTACAGAGACGTATATATTATTTAATTTGAAAATAGGGAGCTATTATTTTGTAACTGAGCACAAATAAAAACTCATAATACATTTAAAATTATCTTTTCTAGATCATTTTGCCATCTCCAGTTGGGACATTTGTCTTGGGTTCTAGGTTTATTTTTACAATTCAGCTCCAGTTCACCTTCTCAAAAGATTAATGTTGGGACTTTTTAATTACTTTGAAAGAATTTTTACGGACATTTTGTTGCAGGTATTTTTTGGGGAATATAGCCTTTTTACCATTAACATAGTCCTAATGTAAATACTGTAATGTGAAATTAAATTGAAGCACATGTCCTGTTAAATTTAGATAGTATTCATCATTGCGTTCTCCACTGCACTGCTCTGCTCTGAATACCAAAGAATTCATTAGCATATTTCACTGAATGAACTCCATTTAACAGTGAAAGACCCTTGAGATAATCAGTTTTAGAGTTAATTACATGCAGGAATCAGAAATGTAAAGGATATAAAGCAAATGTATTGCTTAGAGGCAAGCAGTTTAAGTGATACACTATATATTATTATAGAAGAGATCAAGCAGTAAATATGTCAAATCTGTACAGACAAAGAAATACATAATAACAAAATATAAAAATCAGGTTGCCATTTTTCTACAGTGTACTATATATATATATGCACCTACAACAAAATGGCTACAGAAGAAGCCTGGTGTATATAAATGTCACGGGTGCATCAATTGTGTTTTTTTACAGATTGGCCAATCTTATGCCCATCCCCATAACGGGAAACCAATACACACCAAGACTTCCATGAATTGTGAGACACGGTTTGTTGTCTACTTTATCAGATGCCCGTGTGGGCTCTATTACGTGGGCAAAACTAGCCGTATGTTTAAAGAGCGCATGGCTGTTCACAGGTCCACCATTAGGAAAGCGCTAATGGACCAGAATACAGAGGAGGACTTGAAACTGCTTCCGGTAGCTAGGCATTTCAGACAGCAGAAACACAGTTTGTCAACGCTGAGATGTATGCCCATCCTACAAGCCATCACCTCTACTCGTGGTGGGGACCGGAACAGACTTTTGTTGCAGTTGGAGGCCAAAATTATTCACGACCTTAAAACCATGTCCCCTTTTGGCTTTAATGAGGACTTTAGGCTTGGGTGCTTCCTTTGAAAGTTTTTTTCGATTTCATTGTCCCCCATATGTGATTACAGGTTTTTACTGGATATTGCCCCTATCTGCTTGCTTCAGTTTTCCCTAGTTTAGGAATTTACCCTTTACATTATTTAATTATGTCTTTCATCCCTTTGTCCCACTTTCCTTTCCTGTTGTGCCTTCCTTTTTCCTCTTTCCTCTTTCCTCCCACCTTTTTTCCCCCTTTCCCCCTCCCCCTCCCCCTTCTTCCCTTCCCCTCCCCCCTCTCCCCTCTCCCTCTCCCTCCTTTCTTTTGTCTTTACCCAGCCTTGAAGATAAAAATAGGTGCAAATAGCGCTAAAAGCTCAACAATATATATATGGTGATAACTAATAATCAACACTCACATATACCCAACAATTACTGGGCAAGGCTGCCAGGAATACTTGACCCAAAACTAAGTCAAACAGAACACAACAAAAGCAATACAAACCAGCGCCTACAAATTGTGTCCAAAATCAGTCTAATTAAAGTCCAAGTGAAGTCACTTCACTTTGACTTTAATCAGACTGATTTTGGAAACAATTTGTAGGCGCCAGTTTGTATTGCTTTTACCCAGCCTTGGTGACTTTATTTCATTCACATTCACTCTTGGTGTGTTGTACAGTGTACCAGTAGCCTTTATTCATATGCTGCTTGTCACAGCTATCTCCAGCTCCATGCGCTTCTGTACAGGTCACGGAATGCTTCGGGCACCCCCTCTCTCCCTTACTGCTTAGCAGCCGGGACACGAGTGCCACGCATGCGCAATAGAGGAATTCCCCTAGGTTTTGGTTCCCTTAGTTACAATAGACGCTCCTGACAGCTGACAGCGCGGAGATGGACGCATAGCAGTGACGTCATCTCGGCACTCGACGGAGATGACTGCAGCTACACAGGTGTGTGCAATTTCTATGTAATTTAGCTGTTTATTGATTGTAGGTGGTGGGTATATATAGGTGGTGGGTGTCACTGCGTTGTGAGCACTCCCTTGATAAAGGTCCTGTCTCTAGGACCGAAACGTCGGTGATTGTGCCTGCTTTTTTATTCAATACAACATTTGATATTACTCAGTGTGCTGTCTCTTACTTTCTTTGGATTACTTGGATTTCCTGGATTTCCTGGTCTGCCTGGTAAGGAGCCTTACATTATACCTTATCTATGGGACTAGCACCTGCTTACACCTGTATTTGTGTGCCATCTGTGCTCCTACATTTTATATATACAGGTAAACCCCGTTATAACGCGACCTGTTATAACGCGATTCGGTTATAACGCGGTTTTCCCGTGGCTCCCGTTTTTAACACTGCACACACTCTCACTGCACACACTGCACACACACTGCTCACTGCTCACACTGCAAACTGCACACACTGCTCACTGCTCACACTGCACACTGCACACAGCACACACTCTCACTGCTCACACTGCTCACACTGCTCACACTGCACACACTGCACACACACTGCTCACACTGCACACACTGCACACTGCACACAACACACTCTCACTGCACACACTGCTCACTACTCACACTGCACACTGCACACAACACACACTCTCACTGCACACACTGCTCACTGCACACACTGCACACACTGCACACACTGCACACTGCACACACTCTCACTGCACACACTGCTCACACTGCACACTGCACACACTCTCACTACACACAGCTCACAGCACACAGCTCTCACAGCACTCAGAATGTCAGCAGCCCACCCCCCCTCACATATCAGCAGCCCAACCCCCCCTCACATGTCAGCAGCCCACCCCCCCTTGCCATGGGAAGATGATAGGTGCAGCCCTACAGACGAGGATACCACTCCTCATCTATATACCACTCCTCTTCTATGTACCACTCCTCTTCTATGTACCACTCCTCTTCTATGTACCACTCCTCTTCTATGTACCACTCCTCTTCTATGTACCACTCCTCTACACACACTTTCACACAAAAAAAAACACAACACACACAACACACACACACACACCTATCTCCCGGCAGCCTGCTACTGCGCACTGCAAAACCTGGGTGGCTGGGAGGGAGGGGGCTTGGAGGGAGGGGGCTGGGAGGGAGAGGGAGGAAGGAGGGATGAATCGCCGCCATTTTTTAAAACTTTTAAAAAATGTATTTATTTAATTAACTGGCGCCTGGCCAGAGTCATCGCGGGCCGCACAGAGTGGCCAGACCGGCCGCATGCGGCTCGCATGTTGTGCAGACCTTTCTCCTCCCTCCTCACTCCCTCCCGATCGCGGGGCCATTTTTTTTTTAAAATTAGCGTGACCCCGTTACTAACGTGGTGGTCTCGGGGTGGACCCCGAGGACCGCGCTATAACGGGGTTTACCTGTATATACTGTAATATTATATATATCTATATTATATATATATATATATATATATATATATCTATATATATATATATATGACTATATATATATCTATAATATATATTATATATCTTATATATATATATAATATAATAATATATATACTAGCTGAATGAGAGACCCGGCGTTGCCGGGATGTAAATGCGTAATAGGTAGTCTTATTTATAAATCGTGGAACAATAGGTGACTATTTGTTTTAAAGGTTGGATACTGTAATAATGTTGAAAAGAAGATGAATAAAATGTAATACGAGTGTTGTTTAAAAATGGTTATTGTAACACACAACAGTACAATGTATATTTTGGTGACATAACAGATGTAAAAATGTGAGGCGGTGTCCTGCTAGGGTGTGAGGGGTGGGTCAGTGATGTCGGTGTTGTAGGGGCGGGAGGCAGCAGGTGTGTGTGGAGTGCAGTATGTGTACGAGTGTGGCGGGTGTACTGTTGAGTGCTCAGCGAAGAGGAGGGGAGGACTCCGAGTGGGGGGGGTAACAGGAAGCAAGAAGGACCTTTTCCGGAACGGAGCACAGGAGAATAAGCGCATGGCCCGGGGGAAAGGGAAGAGGGCGAGAAGGGTGCCTACCGCTGTTCCCCCCCACCAGGTGGGGATGGAGACCCGGAACAGGCGAAAGATAGGAGCAAGGGGGCTGAATCGGGGTATTAACTCTGCGATACTAGGGCGGAGTAGAAGGGCGCCCCCCACCGCTGGGGGGAGGGGGGGAGCCCGGCGCCCCGGCGCGAGGAGGGGGGGCTAGGCGCCTGGGGAGGAGGGGGAAGGGTCGGGGAGGAGGGGGAAGGGTGCGGAAGGGGGGGAGTGAACTGGCGGGGAACGGGGGGAGGGGGCGGAGCGAGGGGAACAGGTGAGATGGCCGGGTAAGGAGGGGGGAGGAGGCATCGCGGTGGAACCCTCACTTGGGCGGGCATGAGTCTCACAGGGCGGGACCGGGAATGGTCGGAAGAGTTGGGGGAATAAAACGGGGCAGGGAGGACCTCCCAGGCACCCCAGCCGGGGCGGACAGGGAGGGAGAGGCAGCCACGCGGGAAGCACGAAGGGCCCCAGGCGACGAGGCGGGGGAAGACGGAGGACCTAAGGGCGGAAGGCGAGCGTGGGAACGTCGGGGGCCCGAGGAAGCGCGAGGAAGAAAGACGATTGAGGGGAAGGGGTTTGGCGGGCAACGGGAAGGGGGGATCCCAAAGGGCTTGGGAGGACCCAGAGGGGACAGGGCGAGGGAGGAGGGTGAAAGGGGGGAGGGGGACGGAGGACCCCCCATTGCGGGTGAGAAGGGAGCGGGGAAGGGGGGCGAAGGGGTAGGGAGAGAGGGGGAGAGGGTGAGAGGACCTGCTACCTGGGCGAAGGGGGGGAGCGACGGGGAAAAGGCAAATCTGGTGGAAGAGCGGCGGAGAGGCAGGGGGAAGCCGGGCCCCCTGGGCGGAGGGGGGAGGGACCCCGAGGGGCACAGGCGGAGGGGAGGGGGGGACGGAGGGGGGAAACCTGGGGGAGGGGGGAGGACCGGGAGGAAAGGCGCGGGGTACGTGGGACGGGTGGGCGAGGACGCCGCCTGGGGAGGAGGGCCGACGGGAATGGGACGGGCGGAAGGCGCGGGGACTCCTGCGGGAGAGACGGGGAAGGGGGGGGAGGGGGAGAGGCTAATCGGGCAGGGGGAAGGGCTGGGGCGATGGGGCGAAGGGGGGGAAGAGAGGGGGAAGGGTGGGGATGGAAGGGTGGTGAAGGGTGGGACGAAGGGGGTGGGAGGGTGGAACGGTGAGGAGAGTACGGTGGGGGGAGAGGGGGAATTCGGGGTAGGTGGAGGGTGGGAGGAGGTGGAATGGAGGTGGAAGGGTGGGAGGGTGGGAGGAGGTGGAGGAAGGGGGGGAAGGGTGGAGGCGGGAGGGTGGAGGAGGTGGAAGGGGGGAGGAGGGGAGGGGGCGTTGGAAGGGTGGGAGGGTGAGGATGGAGGGAGGAATGGAATGGAGCGGTGGAAGTGGGAGGTGGGGTGAGGAGGGTGGGAAGGGTTGGGAGGAGGGGTGGACAGGGTGAGGCAGGGTGGAGGGGTGGAAGGGTGGGAGGAGGTGGAAGGGTGGGAGGGTGGGAGGAGGTGGAAGGGTGGGAGGGTGGGAGGAGGTGGAAGGGTGGGAGGGTGGGAGGAGGTGGAACGGTGGGAGGGTGGGAGGAGGTGGAACGGTGGGAGGGTGGGAGGAGGTGGAATGGAGGTGGAAGGGGTGGGAGGAGGGTGGAGAGGGTGGGAGGATGGTGGAGGGTGGGAGGGGGTGGGAGGGTGGGAGGAGGTGGAAGGGTGGGAGGAGGTGGAAGGGTGGGAGGGTGGGAGGAGGGGGATGGTGGGAGGAGGTTGGAAGGGGGGAGGGTGGGAGGGCGGTGAAGGGTGGCAGGGTGGAGGAGGGTTGGAAGGGTGGAGGGTGGGAGGAGGTGGAAGGGTGGAGGGTGGGAGGAGGTGGCAGGGTGGGAGGGGGGAAGGGGGTAGGAGGGGAAAGGGGAGGAAGGGGGAGGGGAAAGGGGAGAAGGGGAGGGGAAAGGGGAGGAGGGTGAGGGGAAAGGGGAGCAGAGAGGGGGGAAAGGGGAGCGGAGGGGGGGGTGAAAGGGGAGGGGAAAGGGGAGCAGAGGGGGTGGAAAGGGGAGCGGAGGGGGTGGGTGAAAGGAAAGGGGAGAGGGGTGAAAGGGGAGGGAGGGGTTGTAGTAAAAGGGGAGGGGGGCTGAGAAAGGGGAGAAGAGGGGGAGGGGGGAAAGGGGAGAGGAGGGGGGAAAGGGGAGCAGGACGAGGGGGGGGAAAGTGGAGCAGGAGGGGGGGGAAAAGGGGAGGGCGGAGGGTGCGGGGGAAAGGGACGGGAGGGGGGGAAAGGGAGTGGAGGGGGGAACTGGGGGAGGGGGGGGGGGGGAGGAAAGGGGAGGGCGGGGTGTGGGGAGTGGGGGGTGTGGGGAGGGGGGGGTGGGGAGTGGGGAGGGTGGAGAGCAGGGGGCATATGTATTGTCATAATTTATGTATCCGCATGCCCCCCCCCATCTGGGCGTCCGTCCCCCCGCTGGCTCGGAGGCTGGCCGCTCCCCCTTCTTGGTTCCCCGATGGCTCGGGGCTCGCTCTTTGCCCCCCCCCTCCGTTCCCCGTGACTCACCCCGCCCCCAGTTCCCTGTGACTCGGGGCTCACTCCCCCATTCCCCGTAACTCGGGGCTCGCTACCCCATTCCCCGTGACTCGGGGCTCACTATCCTGTTCCCCGTGACTCGGGGCTCGCTCCCCCCTCCCCCCCCCCCCCCCCCCCCGGGAGACCGCTTGGTCCCCCGATGTGCAGGCGGCGGCAGGAAGCGCCCTGTGTGTTCCTGTGTGTGGGGCCTGTGTGGAGCCTGTGTGCTGGGGCCTGGCCTGAGGCGCGAGGCTGCGCGGCCATATGTTGAGGCGGGACACGCAGTGGTGTGACTTACCTTGGCGGAAGTTGTGTGTGTGTGTGTGTGTGTGTGTGTGTGTGTGTGTGTGTGTGTGACCTTTGGCCCATCACTCCGCCTCAGGCCAATGAGAGGTGTGCGGGGGCGGGCGGGCCAAGGGAGCCATCTCATTGGCCTGAGGCGGAGTGACAGGCCAAAGGTCCAATGCGATTTCCCCTAGGGACACAGGGAGACACATACAGACACAGACACATATGACGGATTCAGAAAATATAGTAAGATAATGTATTACTTCCTGGTAAAGTCTTTTATAAATAAATACAAATTCCAATTTAAAAAAATTCCCTTTAAGGTTCAGGGTTCACTGTGGTTTGGGTAGGCTCAATATTAATAATATATTGATTGCGTCTATTGAACCGTTCTGATACAGACTTCATTGTATTGGTTGATATGGATGAGCTATACAAATATAAGGTGCTACAAGGCAATAACAGAGATAGACAAACAAAAACAATATAGTAGCACTACAACGTATTCCCAAAATGTGTGCAGTAACAGTGGGCTATGGGAAAAAACTCCCCATTAAAATAGACCAATAAGAGAATGGAGACAACATATAAATTAATTGGTGCTCAAATGAGATAAAATAAGCCTAACACATACTGCACACATATACAGTGATAAAATAAAAAATAAAAAAATGAATTATTAAAATATATTCAAACCAAACAACGAATTTGTGATGTAAAGTTCAATATCGGATCTGATGGTGAATCCAAATAGGAGCACGCTGCATCTTCAATGAGGGTGTTGCCACACCAGTGATACATAGCAGAAAAAGAAGAGAAAAAGAAGCGCAAGCTCCATAGCATAATACTGTTTAGGAAATTTGATCAAAATAAAAAAAAGAAAAAAGGTCTCACAAGAGAAAAAAAATAATCAGCATTTATGAGATAAATCTCAATCGTGGGGACATCACTGCCAGGGTGTGCAACAGTCCGTTGAAATGCAAATAGCTGAAATCCCAGTTTGGTATTCAGTGGAAGCAGACAGGCATAAGCAGTTCCAGTATCACGATGCAGGGGGGAGAGAGAAGGGCAGAGAGGGGGGACGGGCGGGGGAAATCACTAGGATCTCAAATGTGAAGGATGTGACACACAGTCCTTGATGATGACTACTCACCCACCAGACACCAGCGGTGTAGTTCTGGGAAGCTCCCCCCTGCGTTCTCCCGTTGGATGCAGCCCCAGTGTACTGTCTGCAGATACCAGCTGGTACCGTTCAGTACTCCAGGTGGTGCAACGTAGCGTCCTGACGCGTTTCGTCACCGGAAGTGATTTCATCAGAGGAAGGACATGCAGCTCAGGAACTCCCCTAAATAACTGATGTTGCTAGGCAACGTTACAACAAATGTCAAAGAAACATGCTCTATCAATGAATCCTAATAAGGGGGGAGTGGCTAGAGCCCATGGTACTAAATTGCAGATGAATCACCTTTAACACATAAAGAACTAGTACAGAAGCTTAGGAGTGATTCAATCAAAGGGATAGAAGTGGATGGAATTGCCAACATAGATTCCTTAATGACTGTTGGGTCAAAATGTTACATGAATATAAGGTAATGTCGTTATAAATCCCTCTGAGGCACTCCAAATGCAATAAGTACTAGTGAATAAAATGAATTACGAGATGACATATACACAAAATGATAATAATAAACAGTGCACAATATTGTAATAAACATACTTGAACAATATGAATAAAATTATTGTACATTCACGCTACTAGTAGCCAACACCCCAAATGGCTCCAAAATATCCCTCTCAGTCAATTTTATCGACTGAGACGGAACTTTTCGTCTGATACCATTTTTGACGAACAATCTAAACAACTTATTTACAACTTTGTCCAAAAGGGTTATAACTGATCTGGTCTTACAGTCCTACCTAAAAGTTAGATCCATTGATACAATAGCGCTGTTGGATAAACCAAAGCAAAAGCATATTAATATTGGTGCTTCTGGTGGTCATCACGGAGCAGACAAGACAGACAAGGGTCAGTTTATCAAATTCATTACTAGGTACAGCAGCCAATCCAGGAAAGTAGTCCAAATTCTCAACTCACATTGGTAGGTGCTCGCCTATGATCTCCATCTGGGGGATCTGATTACTCAATCTGCTCAAGTAGTATTTTGCAAAGGATCGAATATTAAAAACACACTGGCACCGAGCAGATTGAGGAAACTAGATAATATCGGGTCTACGTTCATCCAGCCCAAGGGAAATTTTAAATGTAATATTACTAGAGGCCTCATGTGCAGAAACATTGTATTGGGAGATTTGTTCACCTTCCATACCAATGGTTCAGCGCATCGGATTAATAGCCACATCCATTGTCGTACTACATACTGTATGTAGTTTATGCATTATTCTGTCCCTGCCAACTTCAAAACATAGGGCGCACCAAGCGACCCCTCAATGTTCAGTTTTTAGAATACCGAAGAGCTATTGTGAAAGGAGTGCTTACAGATAGTGTTCCAAGACATTTTGCACAGGTCCATGCTAAAGATCCAGCTGGACTTAGGATCACAGGACTTGAAGCTATCAATACCTCCAAATTGGGATGTGATCGCTTCAAAGCACTCTGTGTACGTGAGTCCTTCTGGATATACACTCTAGGCACATTGACTCCCACAGGCCTTAATGAGTGTATAGACACAAGTATTCTGGTCTAGTGTATCATTGCCTTTAATCTGTTTAATCCATCAGTTCTCCTTCTCTTTCTCTCCTATGGTCCTCAGGTATATAAACTCCTGCTCCATACATGTTTCTGTGTTGCCATAGTGATGACAATTGACCCCACATGGCATGGTTAGCTTTTATACATGCTGAGCCTTTCATAACCGTTTTGTCTTAAAAGTCTAATAGCAATTCAACCTTACAATACAGTACACAGTTGAGTACTGTGAAGGTGAACCCCGCTTCAGCTAATTCGTATATGAATGTATACGGGTAAGGTGCTTGTGGGTGATAGAATGGGTAAATAGCAAGGAGAAAAGAACCCACTGTAGCACTCAGTACCTATGAACAATGAATTGTGAAAATCTTAAAAATGTGTACTTTAATGCTGAACTAATTAAACTGAAGGTATTAAAATCCAACAAGGACACACATATATATAAACCCTAGGGTGAGTGTGTAGGACACTCCGGGTTTAGATGAATGGAAGACAATTGCGGTGGATTAGATCAATTGTTCCAAGGGAGCTGATATGTTCCCTGATTGTGGTTGTTTAGGTGAGAGCAAGGGTGGGGGAGGGCTAGCACAGCCTGTCAGGAGTATAGACAGGTACCTAGACAGGTACCTGGGCTATAGAGGGAAAATGTATAGGAAAATATATAGGAGGGTAATGCATATACAGGAACCCTAGAATCTTATGGCAGTATAGTGAAATTATGCCCCTGATAATCAGTGCATAATTCAATCTGGTCCATGCAGTAACATACTCATTCACCTCATATGATGTTAGTAAGGATCCCTATTGAAAAACGCCCAGCAGACAGCTGCTTACAGTCCTACTACGAAGGGCCAGCTGACATAGAAATAGTAGTAATGCAGTGGCTAACTAGTCCCTATAGACGGTGTGGCTGTTGGTATGCCTGTGCACATATTCATGAATGTGCTTCCACTATCAGGGACACTGTTGCCACTAAACTAAGTACAAATGCAAAGCCCTGCCTTACCCTGCGCTCATAAGTAACCACAAAAAACTCCTGCCCGGTTTGGAGGGGAAGTGTACACGTGCGGTGTGGCAGCTGCTCGCACTGCGAAAAGGAAGGCTGCCACGTCAAAACTGACCGCGCGCGTGCACGTGACTGGTGCCGACGCGCGCGTTTCGCGGATGAAACGCTTTCTCAAGGCTGCAGTATGCGGGAAAGATCCCAGTGGCAGTGATGTGAGTTATATATGCCTGGATGTGTTTCAATTGGTTGGTAAATTCACCCTAGAGGTCTGCCTTTGTAGTGCTAGTGTTAAATACACGAATACAGCACTATCTGTGAGACAAAGGCAGCTCAGAGGCTTTTATGGTATTTATCATCACAAAAGTGTGCAACAGTATCTGAGTGAAATAGTCTACTGGTGCACACTCTGGTTAGACTGTGTGGTACAATACACACACAGATACCAACAATTAGTGATGTGAGTAGTGGGGTATAAATTCTCATACTGTACCCCAGAGGCTAAGAGGTAACTTAGACTCTAATCATAATGGGTGAAACTTAATTAATATAGTAATCAGAATCAGCATTGATATCTACTGTGGAATATACTCACAGTGGTATGCAAACATACATTAGGAGTACTATCCACCCTCCCTGCTTGGAAGTGTTGCCCAGCTTCACCTATCCCCTTGCCGTACAGCTTACATCCCTCCCCCCCAGCCCCAATTTCCCCTTTTCCCCCTTCTCTTCATTTACTTACCTGGTTTTTGGTTCAAATATATACACATGATGTTTGTGCTATATTTCAGCTTCACTGTACATAAAATACATTATCTCATTGTTACCACACTGCACACATGGGCAAAGAATAGCCTGACCCCATTCATTCATTTATTATACTTTCTTTTACAGGTTGGTTAAATACATCCACCTGCATCTTACCACTGTGAGTATATTCCACAGTAGATATCAATGCTGATTCTGATTACTATATTAATTATGTTTCACCCATTATGATTATGTATCTCAAAACCTTGCGGTCTGAAGTTGGTGGTATAGATAACTTTAACCTTACCCTACTTTGGAGATAATAAAGATTGCTTATTAAAAACCTTTATGAGATTACTAATTACATTTATATTATACACAGGTTGACAGAGTGTGTAGGACATATTTACATAGGTTCAGAGACCATAATATAGGTATGATTTCACATCTTTGCACACATCCCTTTTCTCGGGATATCAGATACGTGTTTTAGATGTGAGGTGTTACCACAGTACCGAAGTTCAGGCACCTGAATATTAGGAGTTCTTCTGAAATATACTATTCAGAGAGTAGTCTTGAACTTAGAGGGTTAAAATCAAAATGCCCTCAGTGCACACGCTACACTAGTGACATACGATTTGGCGGGGATTTTTACCATGGCCATGTATAATTAATAAGTGCACGAGTGTAACAGAAATACGTACCTATAATTTATGAGTTAATGCTTTCGAAATATAATGCTATTTAAGATCTCATAAAAAGGGATACTTAAACTTATATATCATTTGTGGAGCATTCTCTAAGATCCTAACATAGGAATATTACGTATTTTTGTCCTTTTAACCCCAGTTTCTTACAGGGGATATTTACATATTTGAACCACGTATGGTACATACTTTTGTCTCTCTGTCTCTTTGATGTGATCGACTAAACTCACTACATTTAGATTAATTTCATTATAGAAATATTAATAAAGATTATTTTAACAGTTAGTACACAACCCTGATAAGACCACTGTATAATTATATTATAAATACTTGGTCTGTGGTGCGCCTATAAAGGGTTCCTTTGTGTGGATCGTGCCCCTTTGACACGATCCATCTATTCTAGTGTCTGATTTAATAAACCTTAATCTGAATCATGTTTTTGATAAGTTAACAATATTTGCCATTCTTTCGTTTTCTTTGGGGGGTGGGGTGTTTAAATGATTCTCGGGAAAATTAAAGGTAATTTTTTTTATTTTATCAGGATAATCATGGAGAAATGAAACATGCAAAGAATCATGAATAATAAAACATTTACAGTCTTTATCTTCTACGTCATGGCCGCATTGCATTCTGTAGTTCATTGAGAGAGGGGGAGTTTGTGTAAATTATGACTGGTGCTACTGTACACAATACACATAGTTCACTAATTTTACACATGATACCCCCCCTCCCCACGCCGTCCTTTTTTAATGCAGCTCTCTCTGAAAAGAAAAGAACAAATGAGTGCAGTTAAGTGCATATAATGGCATTGTGCACAGTATCACTACTCCATATTGGACTATGCAGTTACTACTGGAAAACTACTGTATACTGGAACTCTATACTACATTATAACTACTGTATAACTACTGTAATTTATAACAAGGTTTGTAGTGCAGCTCTCTCTGGAAAAAAAATGAGTGCAGATAAGTGCAAATAAAACAATCTGTGCCATACTTACCTGTATCATACTTGGTGTACCTGTACTTACCATACTACAGTACTGTACAGTACCTTACTACTTTCCTGATGCCTGCCCATTATGCTCTATCACAATGGGCAACACAGTCGCAATATGATCGATATATTTATTACATCTTTCTACGGTGAGTTCGTTGTTCCAAAAACTCATTATGCCATCTGCCAATTCATCCTTTTTTGGAGTTTCACCACTTTTCGAATATGATCCTTGAGCTGATGCCATAGCATTTCGATTGGATTGAAATCTGGCGATCTGGAATTGAAGGGTGGAAAGAAGGAGAAATAGTTAAAGAGATACACAGTGAGCAGTGTAAAAAAATGAGAAACGGTTACCGTACTTACTCCACTGGCGTCTTAACCCAGTTGGTACTGCTGAAAAGCATATGCGCAGTAGACGCGGTGTGTTTCGGATCATTGTCCTCGTAGAACCGGTGACCATCTGGGATTCACGTGTAATGTATTCCACAATCTCGGGCACTATATACTTTTGGAAAAATGCTTTATTCATTATTCCTGTAACAAGAAAAGAAAAGTGCTCCAAATACTGCACACTTGTACAGTACAGTGCATAAGGCAACAGCATGTGACTTTGTGCATTATTTTACCGTCAAAGATGATGATGCATCCTTGTCCATGTCTAGAGATGGCACCCCACACATGCAGCTTCACTGGGTGTTTTGGACGTGGAATGCAAAGGTGGCAAATCTCTCAAGCGATACAGTTGTCTCGTCAGTAAAGATGCAATCCTGAAAAGTCTTGCCACTTTCGATCCATGCCCGTGCCTGATCCACTCTTTTGATCTTGTTGACGTCCCGTATCATAGGATACACTCTGTAATGTTTTGCAAGTGACCAAGGATGATCACAAAAAGACATATACATGCATATACTTATATGACTGGTCCAATAAAGAGGCATACTTCAGTGTTGTTTAATGATTTTATTAGTATACACACTAAATATATATATATTTTCCACTTAGAAGAGTTAGCATTAATTAATAAAATGTTATTATTTTTGTATCTTTATTCCTCCTGGTTTTTGCATCATATGTATGCTGGGACTAATCTATTCCCTCAAATACTGTTTATGGTAATTGAGGCTGTGTGCAAATTAGTGAGAATCTTTTTATAATCATCCTTGGTCATTTGCAAAACATATCTCTCATTCCCCATGCACCGCCATTTTTTCAAATATACCATTGAATATTAAGGTTGAGCTGTGATAACCATCTCCTATTCTATTACACTCTGTAATGACAAGGAATAATTTTAGAGGTACTGTATAGTTACTTAAACCACACATGCAGCTTCACTGGGTGTTTTGGACGTGGCTTCATAGATATGCGTCCTTTTTGTGGAATGCAAAGGTGGCAAATCTCTCCAGCGAAACAGTAGACTCGTCAGTGAAGATGCAATCCTGAAAAGTCTCGCCACTTTCGATCCATGCCCGTGCCTGATCCACTCTTTTGATCTTGTTGATGTCCCGTATCGTAGCATAAACTCTGTAATGACAAGGAAAATTTTTAGAGATACTGTACAGTTACTTAAATCACACTTGCAGCTTCACTGTGTGTTTTTGACGTGACTTCATAGATATGCGTCCTTTTTGTGGAATGCAAAGGTGGCAAATCTCTCAAGTGATACAGTTGTCTCGTCAGTAAAGATGCAATCCTGAAAAGTCTCGCCACTTTCGATCCATGCCCGTGCCTGATCCACTCTTTCGATCTTGTTGACGTCCAGTATCATAGGGTATGATCTGTAATGACAAGGAATAATTTTAGACATTACTTAAACCACACTTTTAACTACTGTACTGTCCAGTACTAACCTTATACGTCCATATTTCAATCCCAATCTTTTTCTCATCGCTTTGATGCTGCTCTGAGATGCGATTATATTGTGTTGTTGCTCTAGAGCATACTTGACCCTTGTGGCACACCTCTCATCATTCTCTTCGCTTATTTGGTCAACCAGAAGAGTTGTCGCCCTACAGTGTAAAGGAAAAACAACAATTAGTTACAGTAGGCCACAAATACATACAGTACTGGATTACTGGCATCTGTGATGCTCCATCATTTATGCTCAGGCCAACAGGCGATGGCGGAAAGAGACGAGGGAGGATATGAGAGAGATATGGAAGGAGCAGAAGGAGAGAGAGAGAGAGAGGAGAGATAGAGAGAGAGAGAGATAGAGAGAGAGATGATGAGAGATAGATATAGAGCGCGAGATATATCTTATATATAGTTATTTCTCATAATATATAATCTAATATTACAGCTTTTACGATTAATTATAAGAGATATATAATATAGTTATTATAAATATACAGCATATAGAATATATAAAATATAGTATATATATAATATATAATATCTTATATATAAATATACAGCTATTAAAGTAAACGAATATTTGATAGTTTTATAAATATACAGCGCTAAAGGTATAGAATATAGTACGTAGTTATAGTAAATATACAATGTATAAAATTATAAAGATATAAATAAATAATAAATATACAGTAAAAGAATATATCTATATATATATAGATATATAATATATTATATATATTACTATATATAGATATATATATATATATATAATATATATATAAAAAACAGATTACAATCAGCGCAAATTCCAAACAACTTAGTGGGGGATGTAGTAAAAAAAATATTAACTACCCCTCGGCCAAATCAGTCAAACAGGAGGTGTATACCTACAATCTATTCTTGGTTGAATGCAGCCATTAGGTCTGCGGCTCCACACTTGCCGCAATGGATAATGTAGGGAAGATATTAAAACGACATATGCCCTATGATATTTTCCCTTGTCTCTTTCTGGCTTATTTGCGCCTAGGTCATCTCTTCCCTACATTTCCATTGCGGCAACAGTGTGGAGCCAGCAGACCTAATTGGGCTGATTCAAGCAAGAATAGATGTAAGGTAAAAACCTCCTGTTGACTATTCGGCCAGGCGGTAGTTAATAATTTTTACTACATCCCATAAGTGTTGGAATTTGCGCTGAGTTGTAATATGGTTTCTCTGTATCCATCCACTACAACAACTAGCAGCATTTCTATACACAGTACACAAGATGGCCACAAGCAATAGAAAAGATTCATATTCTATATGAGGAAACATAGAGGCGGAGAAGAGAAAGTATATTTTCAGACGATATAAGGTTGGAAAGGTTATCAGGAGAGATGAGGATTAGACACTTTATTTTTGAAATTAGGAAGGTTGATGATTAAGGATACAAAAGCCTACTTGGAGTTGATGCATTAGAACAATATATCTCTGTAGATAGGTAACCGAGCGGTTTAAGGATCTTAAAGACCCAACCACGGATCAGGATGATCTCCTATTTATGACAGAATGGAAAAAAATTTGATAAAGCTCAATGGAGTTTGATGAGATTTTTCATAAACACATAGGAACAAGGCTCTAGTCACTCTAGAAACCTATTCAGGCGATAGAGAAAAAAATCAATGACTAGACAAAAACAGAGAAACAACAAAGAGATTGACAGAGGTTAAATAAGAAAGGCAAACTGAAAGGGCACAACTAAGCTGTCAACCAAAGAGTTTAGGAAAGAATATGGACTTCTTTTTGTTATAGATCTTGGAAAAAGAATCAATCAGACAACAAAGTAGAGATCAAGGAAACAAATTCCAATGAGGCACAACAGGGACACCAAAATGTAAATGAAAATAGATACATGGGTCCTAGACCTAATATGCATTATCACAAGGATAACAGATATTGGAACAAAAATAAATATCATCATGATAGGGATAGACGAGGGTCAGGGAACTATAGGGGTAGGCAACACAGTTGGAAAGGCCAGCAGAGTTATCACACTACCAGACAAGAATATGCACCCAAAGAGAGAGAAAAGGAGGATGTTTTTGTGGATGAGGAGAGACCATCCACATCAGCGTCTTCTTTTTTAGAACGGAAGCAACAGAGAGAGAGACCAGGGGAAGTAATAAAAGCACAACACCAAATCCCATACTCCTCAGAAAAGGAAGATAGAAAGCCCACAAAAAGAGGAACGAGAGGAGGGACAAAAACCAGCATCAAAAAAGCAAACAGTGTAAGAAAGCAGCAGACTGGTATATTTAATCTAAGCGATACCCCCCTCACCCAAGAGCATATTAATATAGTCCAAAGAGGCTTAGCTTTTGCCCCCACAAATAAGATCAACACATTCAACACGTATGTTGATGTGAATAAGTTTGCTAGAAACCTAACCCTTAAAAAATACTTTCTAAAACAAAACTTGACACATGAGGTCACTCAGGGTGGAATCTCCACTTGTGAGAGATTTGTTCATACAGCTTGCAAAAAGAAGTCCATATTCTTTCCAAGCTATTTAAAAGGAGGACACATAGATACATTTATAAAATCTGTACAAGAAGATATCGAAAAGCTAGAGAGAGACAAGAAACCCAGAACTCTGAAAAATCTAACGAAAGGTGAATTAAAAGCAGTTGACGAGTTGTCCAAAAGACAGGACATTGTAATCAAACCGGCAGATAAAGGGGGGGGGGTGGTTATCATAAATAGAAGAGATTACGATATAGAATCCCACAGATTATTAGGTGACAGTGAAACATATAAACTGTTACAGGGTAACCCAACAGAACAATATAAAAAAGAACTATTGGGACTACTAAATGAAGGATTAAGGGACGGGATTCTAACAAAATCAGAATGGGAATATCTAAACACCGAGTCCCCAACAAAAAGAAGTCCATATTCTTTCCAAGCTATTTAAAAGGAGGACACATAGATACATTTACAAAATCCGTACAAGAAGATATCGAAAAGCTAGAGAGAGACAAGAAACCCAGAACTCTGAAAAATCTAACGAAAGGTGAATTAAAAGCAGTTGACGAGTTGTCCAAAAGACAGGACATTGTAATCAAACCGGCAGATAAAGGGGGGGGGGGTGGTTATCTTAAATAGAAGAGATTACGATATAGAATCCCACAGATTATTAGGTGACAGTGAAACATATAAACTGTTACAGGGTAACCCAACAGAACAATATAAAAAAGAACTATTGGGACTACTAAATGAAGGATTAAGGGACGCGATTCTAACAAAATCAGAATGGGAATATCTAAACACCGAGTCCCCAAGAGTCCCAATCTTCTATTACTTACCTAAAGTTCACAAGAGCACCACCCACCCCCCAGGACGCCCTATAGTCTCAGGGATAAAATCCCTAACCGCTAACCTTTCGGGCTACATAGATACATTTCTGAAGAGTACAGTTAGGAATTTAAGATCCTATGTGCAGGACAGTATTCAGATAATTAACACCATACAGAATATGACATGGAGCGACAACTACCTTTTGGTTACATGTGATGTGTGCACATTGTACACAGTGATAGATCACACACAAGGATGTAACGCAGTTAGAGATACCCTTCTTCGAAATGGGGAATTAGACCCACTACAAACAAGATTCATTGTAGACTGTATTCGACATATACTTAGCCATAACTACTTTTGGTATGACGACAATTACTATCTGCAGATCAGGGGCACTGCTATGGGCACCAGATTTGCCCCAAACTATGCCAACATTTTTATGGGCATGTGGGAAGACGAATACATCTGGTCCAACCACGAGTTTGGGGCAAGTCTGGTGTCCTGGCAGAGATACATGAACGATTTTCTGTTTGTATGAGACGGGAGCCTGGAGAGACTACAGCTATTCCTAACCACACTTAATAACAATCCCTATAACCTAAAGTTCACATATACACTGGCGACACACTTTATTCGAGCTCGGCTAGTCCCACGAATTCGGGTATACCCGGGTGTATTGAGGTTTGTGACTGTTTTCTGCCCGAGTGCATTGAGTTATTTTGCAGGCAGGGATTGAAGCATTTTATTCCCGCTGGCTGCAATACTGCACAGTATATATATATATACTGCATTACAATTCATGAATTTATGCCATCTGGTAGACACGCGAAGCATTGCAGCCTATTAAATCCTAATCATTATCATTTAACAGATCAGCCGCCCATCAGCCAGGCATGAACCCAGGCTTGGAAGGCAAATGCACCGGGGCTTGTCAGAGGTGAGGAGCGGCGCATTCCAGGTATCTGCCAGGTACATACCGGGTATTTGCTCGAATAAAGTGTGTCGGTGCAGTAAATATAGTCAAACGACCATCGACTTTTTAGATCTACAGCTATATGTGTTAAATGGGGTTTTGGAAACTAAAACGTTTGTAAAAGAGGTGGACTGCCATAATTTCTTGATGGGGGATAGTGGTCATCTAGAAAGGTGGATATACAACATCCCTCTGGGCCAACTACAAAGAGTAAAACGCAATTGTACCCAGGATAACGTTTTTCAGGAACAAGCAAACGAACTAATGGATAAGTTTATAGATAGAAAATATAAGAAAGAAGTGGTAGATGAGGCCTTTAACAAAGTTAAACAGATGGAGCGTAAAGACTTGTTGACTTACAAATCAAAAGAAATTAAGGAAAATAGAGGTGAGGAAGGCAAAATATCTGTGCCATTCGTCACACAATTTACGAGTTCCTCCAAACACATCAGGAAGATATTCCAAAAGCATTGGAATATCCTCCAAAAAGACCCTATTTTGCAAGGGATTTTACCAACCAAACCCGAAATCATTTTCACCAAGGCCCCTAACCTCAAACAGAGATTAGCTCCCAGCTGTTTGAAAAAAGAATGCACTAAACCTGTAAGTATCACAAATGGCTTCTTTAAGTGTCTGACGTGCAGAGGCTGTAAGTTATGCCATAATACACCAAAGTCTTATAAACAAATAATTTCAGCTACAACAAATGAAGAGTTTGAAATAAAGGATTTTATTGACTGCAACTCAAGTAATGTAATATACATGCTGCAGTGTCCATGTAATAAACAATACATAGGGAGGACAACACGTAAATTGAAACTAAGAATTGCTGAACACGTGAAAAATATAGAAAGAGGTTTTGTACAACACAGTGTATCAAAACACTTTAAAGAACACCATGGCCAAAACCCAAATGGTCTGCAATTTGTTGGAATAGACAAAATTCATCCCAATTGGAGGGGTGGGAACCAGGTCATAAAAATATCCAGACAGGAAACTTTCTGGATTTACACCCTAAAAACGTTAGCACCATTGGGTATGAATATCGACATTGACCTGGGGTCTTTCCTGAGAGAGTAATATCAACATCTCACTTGACATACATCTATATTCTCTGTATTGTATTCGATTAAGTGTTCTTGTCCATATTCCATCTTCCCCTATGTAGGCCTGTAAGATGCCTCATAAAATCCTTTGAATTGCTGTACAAATCTCAGACTGTCACCTTTGTCTAGATAAGGAAGATTAGCCAAATTACCCATCTACTTTGAGTGCTATGAAATAGGAAGAATGTTATTACTTTTTAATGGCCTTTGGTGTTTATGTTTACTGTAAGTACCGCTCTTCTTTCTTGACCTTTATTCACTTATCTTATAGGATGATCATGCAATAGGTGCTCATCCATTCTGTCCCCCCTGTAAGCAGTTAAGTTTATTACAAATGTGTAGTTATAAATCCTTTCCCCATTATTATTGTGGGTTGCATCACCATTGATACCATCTAGTCCATGCCACTAGTACCAATATGATGATTCTCATGATATAGTTGATTATATAGTTTATCTATTCTACACTGTGTCACATGTAACAATCAGGAACATCAACAGTATAGATCTATAAGGGGTTATCAATTAATGATTACTACGCTAATCATATAAGTAATCTTTTTATGTTCGCCATGTTCAATACTGTATTAAATAATCTTTTCCATGACCTGAATATGTTCTGCCTAAGGCGGAGATAATTGTAAATTATGTATTATCTGTGATATGATATGTGGTATCAATATGCCCACTTATAGCATCTATTTTGGTTTGTTGTTTATCTTAGATAACAGCCCCTTAAGTGTTCATCTGTATTCTAGTCTATGTTCTACTTAGTTATATATAGATCTGTACATATCCTAACCCCTGATTCAATGTCTCTCATCTGTTTTTACAGTTTAGATCCAACATCTAGTAATACTCTTGTGGTCAGATCTAACTAAATTTTCTGGTCCCCTCATTATCAATAAGTTTGATGTGTCATTATGATGATTTGCTAAGATACTATCCAAATATAATATACTATTGACCTCTAGTCCTAAGTACAATTCTTAAGTACAATTCTCTTTATTGCTGGCATTTAAAGAGTTGGCTCTAAACTATCCACAAAAAATTAGCCCATATCAATTTAGTGAGCTTTGGGAACACTTAGCAACTGTGCATAAGCATATCCTAGCTTTTACCAAATATATAACTTGTTCTAATTGTAGGGGCATTAAGCTCCATTCAATTCACCTTCCAATTGCTCTTGTGTATGTATGTAATTTTGTTATGCTTTCTGTTACCCAGCCTAGCGATTATAGTTGCCATACAACATATATAGCGTTTAAATTTTTAGTCTAATATCTATTGGCATACTAACATATATGAGGTTAACTTGTGCTCCTCAATATGATCCCTGATTAGATTAGGGCAACCAGATATTATGGTACTAAAACTAATTGACCATATAGGCTGAGGCACAGACCAATACTGTTATAAGTATACACTATGTAATTCTCTTTTCTTATAATATACCTAGATATCGCTTGTTTGGGTAATAGAGACACCTTGCTCATTATATGTTCATCATTCGTTTTTAATTAGCAACCGTCACGGAGTTAAAGTTTTTAATATAATTGTATGCAATTATCCAATCAGTCACAGGAGGTGGGTATATATACCAGGGGTGGGGAGACACAATGGTATTATGCCCCTGAGGAAGCCCTAGAGGAGAAACGCGTAGGGCAGACCCTGCAGTCATTGCAGACATTGCAAACCGAGCAGAGTGAGACGCGCTGCAGACCGGAGAGGAAAGAGCGCTGTGACGTCATCGGAGGTCGAAGTCTCGCGAGAATTGGAGCCGGAGCACTCCAACCACGAGTTTGGGGCAAGTCTGGTGTCCTGGCAGAGATACATTGACGATATTCTGTTTGTATGGGACGGGAGCCTGGAGAGACTACAGCTATTCCTAACCACACTTAATAACAATCCCTATAACCTAAAGTTCACATATAAATATAGTCAAACGACCATCGACTTTTTAGATCTACAGCTATATGTGTTAAATGGGGTTTTGGAAACTAAAACGTTTGTAAAAGAGGTGGACTGCCATAATTTCTTGATGGGGGATAGTGGTCATCTAGAAAGGTGGATAAACAACATCCCTCTGGGCCAACTACAAAGAGTAAAACGCAACTGTACCCAGGATAACGTTTTTCAGGAACAAGCAAACGAACTAATGGATAAGTTTATAGATAGAAAATATAAGAAAGAAGTGGTAGATGAGGCCTTTAACAAAGTTAAACAGATGGAGCGTAAAGACTTGTTGACTTACAAATCAAAAGAAATTAAGGAAAATAGAGGTGAGGAAGGCAAAATATCTGTGCCATTCGTCACACAATTTACGAGTTCCTCCAAACACATCAGGAAGATATTCCAAAAGCATTGGAATATCCTCCAAAAAGACCCTATTTTGCAAGGGATTTTACCAACCAAACCCGAAATCATTTTCACCAAGGCCCCTAACCTCAAACAGAGATTAGTTCCCAGCTGTTTGAAAAAAGAATGCACTAAACCTGTAAGTATCACAAATGGCTTCTTTAAGTGTCTGACGTGCAGAAGCTGTAAGTTATGCCATAATACACCAAAGTCTTATAAACAAATAATTTCAGCTACAACAAATGAAGAGTTTGAAATAAAGGATTTTATTGACTGCAACTCAAGTAATGTAATATACATGCTGCAGTGTCCATGTAATAAACAATACATAGGGAGGACAACACGTAAATTGAAACTAAGAATTGCTGAACACGTGAAAAATATAGAAAGAGGTTTTGTCCAACACAGTGTATCAAAACACTTTAAAGAACACCATGGCCAAAACCCAAATGGTCTGCAATTTGTTGGAATAGACAAAATTCATCCCAATTGGAGGGGTGGGAACCAGGTCATAAAAATATCCAGACAGGAAACTTTCTGGATCTACACCCTAAAAACGTTAGCACCATTGGGTATGAATATCGACATTGACCTGGGGTCTTTCCTGAGAGAGTAATATCAACATCTCACTTGACATACATCTATATTCTCTGTATTGTATTCGATTAAGTGTTCTTGTCCATATTCCATCTTCCCCTATGTAGGCCTGTAAGATGCCTCATAAAATCCTTTGAATTGCTGTACAAATATCAGACTGTCACCTTTGCCTAGATAAGGAAGATTAGCCAAATTACCCATCTACTTTGAGTGCCACGAAATAGGAAGAATGATATTACTTTTTAATGGCCTTTGGTGTTTATGTTTACTGTAAGTACCGCTCTTCTTTCTTGACCTTTATTCACTTATCTTATAGGATGATCATGCAATAGGTGCTCATCCATTCTGTCCCCCCTGTAAGCAGTTAAGTTTATTACAAATGTGTAGTTATAAATCCTTTCCCCATTATTATTGTGGGTTGCATCACCATTGATACCATCTAGTCCATGCCACTAGTACCAATATGATGATTCTCATGATATAGTTGATTATATAGTTTATCTATTCTTTACTGTGTCACATGTAACAATCAGGAACATCAACAGTATAGATCTATAAGGGGTTATCAATTAATGATTACTACGCTAATCATATAAGTAATCTTTTTATGTTCGCCATGTTCAATACTGTATTAAATAATCTTTTCCATGACCTGAATATGTTCTGCCTAAGGCGGAGATAATTGTAAATTATGTATTATCTGTGATATGACATGTGGTATCAATATGCCCACTTATAGCATCTATTTTGGTTTGTTGTTTATCTTAGATAACAGCCCCTTAAGTGTTCATCTGTATTCTAGTCTATGTTCTACTTAGTTATATATAGATCTGTACATATCCTAACCCCTGATTCAATGTCTCTCATCTGTTTTTACAGTTTAGATCCAACATCTAGTAATACTCTTGTGGTCAGATCTAACTAAATTTTCTGGTCCCCTCATTATCAATAAGTTTGATGTGTCATTATGATGATTTGCTAATATACTATCCAAATGTAATATACTATTGACCTCTAGTCCTAAGTACAATTCTTAAGTACAATTCTCTTTATTGCTGGCATTTAAAGAGTTGGCTCTAAACTATCCACAAAAAATTAGCCCATATCAATTTAGTGAGCTTTGGGAACAATTAGCAACTGTGCATAAGCATATCCTAGCTTTTACCAAATATATAACTTGTTCTAATTGTAGGGGCATTAAGCTCCATTCAATTCACCTTCCAATTGCTCTTGTGTATGTATGTAATCTTGTTATGCTTTCTGTTACCCAGCCTAGCGATTATAGTTGCCATACAACATATATAGTGTTTACATTTTTAGTCTAATATCTATTGGCATACTTACATATATGAGGTTAACTTGTGCTCCTCAATATGATCCCTGATTAGATTAGGGCAACCAGATATTATGGTACTAAAACTAATTGACCATATAGGCTGAGGCACAGACCAATACTGTTATAAGTATACACTATGTAATTCTCTTTTCTTATAATATACCTAGATATCGCTTGTTTGGTATGGTACAATGGTATTATGCACCTGAGGACGCCCTAGAGGAGAAACGCGTAGGGCAGACCCTGCAGTCATTGCAGACACTACAAACCGAGCAGAGTGAGACGCGCTGCAGACCGGAGAGGGAGAGCGCTGTGACGTCATTGGAGGTCGAAGTCTCGCGAGAATTGGAGCCGGAGCACGTGACGCGGAAGTAAACCAGGCTAGTAGCAGTGCAGTATATCTATATATATATCAACAGAAAAAGGATGTGCCTATAAGTCTGGTATAGACAATACACTGGTATGTTAATTCAAAGCCCCTTAAAACTGGGCTATATTATATTAGTTAACCAATGAAGCTCCGATGTGAATAGACAGAGAAATATTAAATAAAAATCCTAATATAAATAATATTAAATAGAACAGTGTGTTGCTAATGAATAAAGTGATAATAAAATGTAAAAATGTTTGTGAACGAATCTATAATGGACTGTCTGACCAAATAAAATCATACATGTGACTGATTGTGATCAATAAAAAAATATTATGTGTGTGAAAATAAAGTGGTGAATGAAAATGTATGAATTGGGATGAATTGTTACAAATGTATATATGGGAATGGGTATTCAATATAAGGTGAAAGTCAATAATAAGTGGACACATAAATAACCATATGTATAGAGTTCAAAAAGAAAACCATGAATGGATATAGTCCACTTGAAAAGATATTCCCAGGAATATAACCCGCTGAACAGGATACTGGCAGCCTTCTATATGGAACAAGCGAATTCCCTGCAAATCTGAACAAGAAAAAAGAAAGCGCCTGATCCTAGTGCAATATGTCTAAAAATGCATTTAATTTTCCCAAAAATCTACAAATTAAAACTCACAAACAACAAAGAATAAGAGCGTGTTAAGAGATTATACTCATGCCCCAGCACTGGAACTCTGCTCCGCCGCTCTTTCACCTCTTGGTCTTGTCTGCCCAGCAGGAACTCAGTAAACAAAACCGCTGTAGTAAGCGTCCTCCGGAAACAGATCTCACGATCAGAATAGTTCTGGACAGGGCAGGATAGGGCGGGGAGCCGATGGACATGCTATCAACATCTTAAGTCCGAAGTGCTGGGTAGTTCAGTATGTGCGCTCTTGAATTTAGCAGCACAATGTGCACATAT
>WSYH01004843.1:0-16215 GCA_036426205.1 Ascaphus truei | reverse complement strand
GTGGGTAGGAAGGTGCTGCCTACATCGCCAGGCCCTGATTGGTGGTTAGGAGGAGCTGCTAATCCACACAGGCCCTGATTGGTGGGTAGGAGGTGTGCCTACCTGCCCAGGTCTGTTATTGGTGGTAGGAAGGAGCGCCTACGAAGTGCCCGCCACTGTATTGGTGGTAGAAGTGCTGCCTACTGGCCAGGCCCTGATTGGTGGGTAAGGAAGGACTGTCCTACACTGCCCGGCCCCTGATTGGTTGTTCGAATCAGTGCTGCCTACAGTGGCCCCATGATTTGTGGGTAGAGGTGCTTGCCTACATGCACCGGCTGATTGGTGGGGTAGAAAGGTGGCTGCCTACTGACCCGGCCCCGTTGGTGGGTAGAGAAGGTCTGCCTACCTGGTCCACACCCGTTAGTGGGGGGTAGGAATGAGCTGCGGGGCTTCCGGACTCCCAGGCATGTAATGATTTGTGTATTTAAGCGTGTCCAATGGGGGTGGGGGGCCAGGCCCTGATTTGAGGTGGGGGTGTGCAATGAGCCATGGTGGCCAGTGCGCTACAATCCCAGTGCCCTGATTGGTGGATAGGAAGGCGCTGCCTAGCTATGCCAGGCATGATTGGTGGGGTGGAAGGCGCTGCCTACATCCGCCTCTGCCCTGATTGGTGGGATCCGGAAAGGTGCTGCCTACATTGGCCCAGTGGCCATGATCTGGTGGTGAGAAGGTGCTGCCTACTACCCAGGGCCCTGATTGTGGGTAGGAAGCGTCGCCTACGATCCCGGCCCTGATTGGTGGGTAGGACAGGCTTGGCTGCCTACAATAACCCATGCCCTGATTGGTGGTAGAGTGGCTTTCTACAATGCCAGGCCATGATTTGGTGGGGTTATGGAAAGTGTGCCTACCTGCCAGGCCCTGCATGTGGAGATAGGACAAGGCACCGCTGGCCTACATGCCCATGCCACTGATTGGTGGGTAGGAAGGTTGCTGCTACATGCCAGGTCCTGAATTGGTGGGTAGGAAGGTGCTGCCTACATGCACCAGGCCCCTGATTGGTGGGTAGAAGTTTCTGCCCTACATGCCCAGGCCCTGGATTGTGGGTAGGAGGAGCTGGCCTTATTCCCTAGGCCCTGATTTGAGTGGGTAGAGGTGCTGGCCTACATCCCAGGCTCTGATTGTGGGTAGGAAGGTTCGCTTTACATGCCCGGACCCTGAATTGGTGGGTAGAGGTCTGCCTACATGTCCAAGCCCTGGATTGGTTGGTAGGAGGGCGCTGCCTACATGCCCATGCCCTGATTGGTGGGTAGGAAGTGCTGCCTAACATGTCAATTCTCTGATTGGTGGTATGGAAGGTTCTGGCACACATCCGCCCCTGATTGGTGGGTAGGAAGGAGCTGCCCTACATGCCCAAGGCCCCTGATGGTTGGTAGGAAGGTTGCTGTGCCTACAATGATCAATGGCCCCTGATTGGTGGGTAGGAAGGTGCTGCCATACATGCCACCAGAGCCATGAATTGGTGGGTAGGTACAGGTGCTGCTACATTCCCTGCCTGATTTGGTGGTTAGTGATGCGCTGCCTACATGCCCAGGCCGCCCTGATGTTGGTAGGAAGGTGCGCTACATGCCCGGCCCCTGATTGGTGGTAGGAAGTGCTGTCTACATGCCCAGGCCATGATTAGGTATGGTAGGAAGGTGCTGCTGGCCGCCCAAATACATGCCAGTGCCCTGATAATGGTGGTAGGAAATGCTGCTGCCGTACACTCCCTCCCTGATTTGGTGGGTAGGAAGGTGCTGACCAACAATGGTCCCCTGCCGGTCCCTGATTGGTGGGTAGGAAGGTGCTGCCCCACTGCCCCTCAGGCCCTTGTTGGTAGGGTAGAGAAGGTGCTCGCCAATACAATGCCCGGCCATGATCTGGTGGGTAGGAAGGTGCTGCCTACAGGCCCAGGCCCTGATTGTATGGGTAAAGGAGGGTGCTAGCTGCCTACCTGCCCAGGCCCGTTGGTGGGCTAGGAGATTCCTGCCTTCAAATGCCCGAGCCCCTGATTGGTGGTAGAAAGGTGCTGAGTCCTACATGCCCAGGCCCTGATTGGTGGGTAGGAAGCGCTGCCTACCATGCCCAACCGGCCCTGATTGGTGGGTAGGAAAGGCGCTACTACATGCCCAGGCCCGATTGGTGGGTAGAAAGTGCGTACCATACATGCCAGGTCCTGATTGGTGGATAAAGAAGGTGTCTGGTCTACATGCCCAGCAGCCCCTGATTGGTGGTTAGGGAAACAGGAGCTGCCTCATGCCCCGGTCCCTGATTGTGGTAGGTAGGTGCTGCCCTACCATGTCCCGGCCCGATTGGTGGGTAGGAAAGATGCTACCTCATGCCAGGCCCTGATTGGTGGGTAAGGATGGTGCTGCCCTACTGCCACAGGCCCTGATTGGTGGTAGGAAGGTGGCTGCACCATGCCCAGAGCCCTGATTGGTGGGTAGGAAGGCCTGCCTACAAAATGCCCCAGATAGCCCTGGATTGTGGGTAGAAGGTGCTGCCGCGCCTACAATGCCCAGGCCCTAGATTTGGTGGGTAGTTAAGGTGGCTAGCCATACAATTCCCACAAGCCCTGATTGGTGGGCTAGGAAGGTGGCTGCCCTACTGCCCAGGCCTGATCGTGGGTAGTAAGGCGCCCACCCCCCCCCCCCCCCCACCCCCCCCCCCCCCCCCCCCCCCCACCCCCCCCCCACCCCCCCACCCCCCCCCCCCCCCCCCCCCCCCCCACCCCCCCCCCCCCCCCCCCCCCCCCCCCCCCCCCCCCCCACCCCCCCCCGACCCCCCCCCCCCCCCCCACCCCCCCCCCCCCCCCCCCACCCCCCCCCCACCCCCCCCCACCCCCCCCCCCCCCCCCCCCCCCCCCCCCCCCCCCCCCCCCCCCCCACCCTCCCCCACCCCCCCCACCCCACCCCCCCCCCCCCCCCCCCCCCCACCCCCCACCCCCCCCCCCCCCCCCCCGCCCCCCCCCCCCCCCCCCCCCCGACGCCCCCCCCCCCGCCCCCCCCCCCCCACCCACCCCCCCACCCCCCCTCACTCCCCCCCCCCCCCCCCCACCACTCACCCCCCCCCCCCACCTCCCCCCCCACCCCCCCCCCCCCAACAACCCACCCCCCCCCCCCCCTCACCCCCACCCCCCCCCCCCCCCCCCCCCCCCCCCCCCCCCCGCCCCACCACGCCCCCCCCCCCTCCCCCCCCCCCCCCCCCGCCCCCCCGCCCCGCACCTGCACCCCCCCCCCCCTGCCCCCCCCACCCCCCCCCCCCCCCCCCTCCACAGCCCCCCCCTCCCCCCCCCCCCCCCCCCCACCGCCCCCCCCACTCCACCCCCGCCTCTCCCCCACCCCCCCCCCCACCCCCCCAACCCTCCCCGCCCCCCTCCCCCCCCCCACCCCACCCCCCCCCCCCCCCCCCCCACTCCCCAACGCCCCCCCCCCCCGCCCCCGCCACACCGCCCCCCCCCCCCCCACCCCCCCCCACCCCCCCCCCCCGACTACCTCCCCCCCGGTGCCCCCCCCCCCCCCCCCCCCCCCCCACCTCTCCCATACTCCCCCCACCCCCCCCACCGCCCCCCCCCCCCCCGCCCCCCTCGCCCCCCCCCCCTCACACCCCCCTCCCCCCCGCACTCCCACCCCCGCCCCACCCCCCCCCACCCCCCCCTCCCGTACCCCCCCCCCCCCCCCCTCCCCCCCCCCGCTCCTCACCATCCCCCTCCCCCCCCCCCCCACCCCCCCCCCCCCCCCCCCCCCCCCCCCCCCGCCCCCCCCCCCCCCCCTCACCCTCCCCCCACGCCCCTCCGCCCCGACCAGCCACCCGCCCCCCCCCCCCCCGCAGTCGCCCCGCCCCCCCACCTCCCCACCCCCCCCGGCCCCGCCCCCCCCACCCTCCCCCCCCCCCCCCCCCCTTCCCCCATCCCGCTCCCCCCCCGCCTCCCCCCCCCCCCCCGCCACCCCCGCCCCCCCCGCGCTGGTCCCCCCCTAGCGCCGCCAGCCCTCCGCCCCACCGCACCCCTCCCCCCCGTCCCCACCCCACCCACGCCCCCCCCCCCCCCCCTGCCGCCCCGCGCCCCCGCCCCCCCCCCCCCCCCCCCTACCAACCACCCCCCCCCCCACCACCATGAGTGGGCTTTTAGAATGCCTAGGGTGTGGGGTTGGCTAATGCTACATGCCCTGGCCCTGATTGGTGGGTAGGAGGCGCTGCCACATGCCAGACACTCTGATTTGGTGGTAGTGAAGGGCTGCCTACATGCCAGGCCCGATTGGGTGGGTAGGAAGGTTGTCTGCCTCATGGCCCAGTCCCTGATTGGTGGGTAGGCAAGGATGTGCCTACATCCCAGGATGCCTGATATGGTGGGTAGGAAGAGTGCTGCCTACAGTTGCCACGGCCCTGATGGTGGGTAGAATTCAACATTAAACAGTAACTTACCCGCCTCTCCCCTCCCCCCCCCATCCCCCACATGTATGTTGATGCAGACAGTACCTGATGTAAAGTTATATGCTGATAACTGAAATACAAGAGTTAGAACCTATCCACATGTTTATCCAAATATCCCACTCCCTCCCCCACTCCCCTCACCCCACTCCCCACCTCCCCCCCCCCACTCCCCCCTTTCTATGTCTCAACTCTGTGTCATAGAAATCATTTTCTATATGTACGTTGATGCAGACAGTACCTGATGCCATGCTGGGGCCTGGTGATTGTTATACAAAAGAATCAGAACCTAACCACAACCGGTTTACCCCAAACATCCCATCCTCTCCTCTCCTCCCCCACTCACCCCCGACACCCCCTACCACCCCCCCCCCTTGCATGTCCCAACTCTGGGTAATAGATATAACTTTCTATATGTACCTTGATGCAGACAGTACCTGACGCAAAGCGGGGGCTGATGATTATTATGCAAAAGAGTCAAGATCTAATAACCATATGTTTATCCAAACAACCCCCCCTCTCCCCACCCCACACCCCCTCCTCCCCACCCCACCCCCCTCTCCCCCTCCCCACCCCCCCTCCCGTCCCCACCCCCCTACAGTTTTACCCTACGACCAATCAATGGAAACGCTCAGCTCATAGGGTGTATGCGACAGTATTTGATGCAAAAGTTATTTGTTGTTTATGATGGTTATTATGCATGAAGAGCAATACTCTATCAACCGTTTATCTATATACTCCCCTTTCTATCCCCTGCTCCCCCCCACCTTCCCTCCTCCCCTCCCCCTTCCCCCCCACGCCCCCCCCCCCCCCCATCCTCCTCTACTCCCCTTCCCCTCCCTACCCTCCTCTTCCCCCTCCCCCCCTCTTTGCCCTCCCCCCCCTCCCCACCCCCCCTGACGGACTCCTGGCTAGCAAACTAGGGGAGTTAAAAAAATCCCAATCACTGCGATCAAGAAGGGTCTGGTGAGACAATATATAGTGATCAACAGATCACGGAGGAATTCACTAAATGTTATACTAAGTTATACAACCTCAGAACTGAAGCGGAGACGGGAAGGACATCAGCGTCGCTCGCAGTCTCAGACTATCTGGGTAAATGTCGCCTGCCGTCCCTAACAGAGGAGGAAAATCAGACGCTTAACGGGAAAATCACCCAGGAAGAGCTCGCAGACGCAGTAAAAGCATTGGAAATCTCTAAAGCCCCGGCCCTGATGGACTCACCAATGTCTACTACTACAAAAGATTTTCTCCCGAACCCCCTCAGTGCCACCTATTGAATGTGTTTAACCTCTTCATGGACGGTGATCCATCCTCGTATGTCCCTAGCTAACCTTGCAATCACTATCTAAGGAAGGCAGAGACCCGATGCAATGTGGGAGCTAGCGCCCCATTTCCCTCTTAAATACCGGCCTCAAATTATATAGCAAAATACTATCAAATACATTAAACCCAATCCTGCCCAGACTTATACATACTGACCGCGTAGGGTTTGTCTACGGCCGCCAAGCCCCAGATACTGTCCCGGCTAAAGCTCGCCGGGATAAAAGCGGGGCTTTTTCTCCGATTTAAACGGACTTTCCCCGCAGTTTCCCGCGCGGCGGCCGCTTCAAAAGATAAGCGCTAATGGCGCTCATCATTGAAAGCGCCCGAGACGCGGGAAACCGGTCGAAAAGAGCCCCGCGCCGTCCGCGGGTTTAAAAATTCCCGCGGTGGCACCCGGCTTAGAATAAAGGCGGCCGCCACTGTAACACCCGCAAAATAATAAATTAGTAGATCATCACATCAAACCATCACAACACCTCCTTGTTCCTGTAGGGACCCCCTCCCCCCCTCCTTGTTCCTGTATGGGGACCCCCTCCTCCCCTCCTTGTTCCCGAGTATGGAACCCCCCCTCCCTCCTTGTCCTGTATGGGACCCCCTCTCCCCTCCTTGTTCCTGTATGGGACCCCCTCCTTGTTCCTGTATTGACCCACACTCCTCGCCCCCTTGTTCCTGTATGGGACCCCCCTCCCATCCCCTCCTTGTTCCTGTATTGGACCCCCCTCCTCCCCCTCCTTGTTCCTTCCGTTGTATTGGACCCCCTCCGTCCCCTCCTTGTTCCTGTATGGGACCCCCTCCCTTGTTCCGTATGGGACCCCCTCCTCCCCTCCCCTTGGTTTCCTGTATGGGACCCCCCTCCTCCCCTCCTTGTTCCTGATGGGACCCCCTCCTCCTTGTTCCTGTATGGGACCCCCTCCTGTTCCATGTATGGGACCCCCCTCCTCCCCTCCTTGTTCCTGTATGGGACCAACCCTCTCACCCTCCTTGTTTCCTGTAGGGACCCCCTCCTCCCCTCCTTGTTCCTGTTGGGAACCTCCCCTCCTTGTTCCTGTATGGGACCCCCTCCTCCCCTCCTTGTTCCTGTATGAGACCCCCTCCTTGTTCCTGTATGAGACCCCCTCTTCCCCTCCTTGTTCCTGTATGGACCCCCTCCTCCCCTCTGTTCCTGTATGGGACCCCCTCCTCCCCTCCTTGTTCCTGTAGATATGGGACCTCCTCCCCTCCTTGTTTCCTGTGGGACCCCCTCCTCCCCTCCTTGTTCCTGTATGGGACCCCCTCCTCCCCTCCTTGTTCCTGTATGGGACCCCCTCCTTGTTCCTGTATGGGACCCCCCTCCTCCCCTCCTTGTTCCTGTATGGGACCCCCTCCTCCCCTCCTTGTTCCTGTATGGGACCCCCTCCTCCCCTCCTTGTTCCTGTATGGGACCCCCTCCTTGTTCCCTGTATGGACCCCTCCTTGTTCCTGTATGGGACCCCCCCCACCCTCCTCCCCTCCTTGTTCCTGTATGGGACCAACCCCTCCCTCGTTCCTGTATGGGACCCCCTCCTTGTTCCTGTATTGGACCCCCCTCCTCCCCACCTTGTTTCCTGTATGGGGACCCCCCCTCCCCCTCTCCTTGTTCCTGTATGGGACCCCCTTCCTATCCCTCCTTGTTTCCTGTACTGAGACCCCCCTCCTTTTCCTGTATGGGCCCCCCTCCTCCCCCTCCTTGTTCCTGTATGGGACCCCCTCCTCCCCTCCCTGTTCCTGTATGGGACCCCCCTCCTCCCCTCCTTGTTTCCTGTATGGACCCCATCCTTGTTCCTGTTATGGACCCCCCTACCCGTCCCCCTCCTTGTTCCCCTGTATTGACCCCCTCCTCCCCTCCTTGTTCCTTTATGGAACCCCCGCCTCCCCTCCATTGTTCGTATGGACCCCTCCTTGTTCTGTATGCATGGACCCCCCTCCTCCCCTCCTTGGCCTGTATGGACCCCCTCCTGCTCCTGTATGGTGGACCCCCCTCCTCCCCTCCTTGTTCCTGTATGGGACCCCCTCCTCCCTCCTTGTTCCTGTATGGACCCCCTCCTTCCTCCTTGTTCCTGTATGGGACCACCTCCCTCCCCCCTCCTTGTTCCTGTATTAGACCCCCCCTCCTATTTCCCTGTATGGACCCCCACTACCTCCCCAACCTTATTACCTGTAATTGGACCCCCTCCGCCTCCCTCCTTGTTCCTGTATGGGACCCCTCCTCCTCCCTCCTTTGTTCCTGTATTGGACCCCCCTCCTCCCCACCGTATGTTCCTGTTATTTACCCCCCTCCTCCTCTCCTTGTTTCCTGTAGTGGGACCCACCCCTCCTTCCCCTACTTGTTCCTGTATGGGACCCCCTCCTCCCCTCCTTGTTTTCCTTATGTACCCCCTCCTCCCTCCTTGTTCCTGTATGGACCCCACTCCTCTGTTTTTCCTGTCATATGACCCCCTCCTCCCCTCCTTGTTCCTGTAATGGGACCCCCCTCCTCCCTCCTCCGTTGTTCCTGTATGGGACCCCCCCTCCTCCCCTTCCTTTGTTCCTGTATGCCCCCTCTCCCCTCCCTGTTCCTGTAGGGGACCCCCCCTCCTCCCTCCTTGTTCCTGTATGGGAACCCCCTCCTCCCCCTCCTGTTTGTATGACCCATCCCCCTCTTGTATGGGCCCCCTCCTCCCTCCTGTTTCACTGTATGGGAACCCCCTCCTCCCCCTGTCCTTAGGGACTCTTCCTCCCCTGTTCCCGATGGGACCCCCCTCCTTGTTTCCTGTATGGGACCGCCCTGCCTACCCCTCCTTAGTATCCTTTAATGGGACCCCTCCCTTTTTCCTTAGGGACCCCCCTCCTTGTTGCCTGTATTGGACCCCCCCTCCCTCCCCCCCTGTTTCCCTGTATGGATCCGCCTTCCTTCCCCTCCTTGTTCCCTGTATGGACCCCCGCCCTCCTCCCCTCCTTTGTTCCTGTAATGGGACCCCCCCACTCCTCCCCTCCCTGTTTTTTCCTGTATGGGACCCGCCTCCTCCCCCTCCCTTTTCCTGTATGGGACCCCGTCCTCCCCTCCTTGTTCCTGTATGGGACCACCTCCGTCCCTCCTTATTCCTGTATGGGACCCCCCTCCTCCCCACTCCTTGTTCCTGGTATGACCCCCTCCTTGTTCCTGTATGGGACCCCCCCCCCCCCTCCCCTGCCCAACTCTTTTCCCCGTGTATTGGGACCCGCCCTCCTCCCCTCCTTGTTCCTGTATGGCCTCTACCCCTCGTATTCCTCCTGTGGACCTCCTCCCCTCCTTGTTCCGTATGGACCCCTCCTCCCTCCTTGGTTTCCTGTATGGACGCCCTCCTCCCCTCCCGTGTTTCCTGTATGGGACCCCCTCCCCCCTCCTTCCTGTTATGACCCTCTCTCTGTTTCATTAAAATGGGACCCCCTCCTCCCCTCGCTTGTTCCTAGGTATGGGAACCCCCCTCCTCCCCTCCTTGTTCCCTGTTGGGACCCCCTCCTTGTTCCTGTATGGGACACCCGACCCCCCTCCTCCCCTCCTTGTTCCTGTATGGGACCCCCTCCTCCCTCCCTGTTCCCTGTAATGGGACCCACCCTCCAATCCCTCCTTGTCCTATGCCACCCTCCCTCCCTCCTTGTTCCCATGTACTGGGACCCCCTCTTCCTCATCCCCTCCTTGTTCCTCGAAAAAATGGGACCCCCACCCTTCCTCCCCGCTTCTTTTCCTGTATGGGACCCCAAGCTTCGACCACCCTGTCCTGGGGCCCAGCCTTGTTCCTTATATTACCGCGCCCTCCTCCTCCCTCCTGTTTCCTGTCCAGTGGGACCCCCTCCCTCCTGTTCTGTATGGGACCACCCCCCTCCTCCCCTCCTTGTTTCCTGTATGGAACCCCCTCCTCCCCCGCCTTGTTCCTGTATGGGACGCACCCCCATCCTCCCCATCCTGTTCCTGTATGGGACCCCACCATCCCTCCCTCGTTTCCTTATGGGGACCGCATCCTCCCCCCTCCTTGTTCCTGTATGGGAGCCACACATGAACCCAAGAACACCTCCTCCTGACCCTCCCCCCTCCCTTGTTCCTGTATGTACCCTCCCCCCATTGTTGCCTGGACCCCGCCTCCGGCTCCCCTCCTTGTTTTCTGTATAGACGGACCCCCTCCGCCCCTTCGTGTTTCTCGTATGGGACCCCCTGCCCCCCCTCCTGTTTCCTGTTATGACACCCGCCCCTCCTCCCCACCCTTGTTCCTGTCATGGGACCCCCCCTTCCTCCCCCCCTTTGTGTTTGCTGTATGGGACCCACACCTCCCCTCTGCCTCCTTGTTCCTACGTATGGGACCCCTCCTCCCCCCAGCCTTGTTCCTGTAATAGCCCCTCTCCCCTCCTTTGTTTCTGTATGGGACACAACCACACAGGAACACCCGGCCAACACTGGAAATTGGGGAGGGACCCCGTAGACCAGGGAACGAGAACCAACACGGAACGATCCCTGGAGGATAATGGAGTTGAATTGGACCGGACCCCCCCTCACTCCCCTTACCCTCCCCCTTTGTTTCTTCTGTATGGTTGACCACCCTCCCCCCCTCACCCTTGTTCCTGTATGGACCCCCCTCCTTCCCCACCTTGTCCTGATTGGGACCAACTCCTCCCCCCCCTCCATTGTTTTCTGTATGTGACCCCCCCTCCTCCTCCCTCCCTTGTTTCTGTATGGGACCCCCTCCTTCCCCTCCTTTGTTTCTTCTGTATGGGACCCCCTCCTTTTTTCCCTGTAATGGGACCCCCTCCCTCCCCTCCTTGTTTTCTGTATGGGACCCCCCTCCTTCCCTCCTTGTTCCCTGTATAGGACCCCCCTCCTCCCCTCCTTGTTTCTGTATGGGACCCCCTCCCCCCCTCCTTGTTCCTGTATGGGACCCCCTCCCCCCCCTCCTTGTTTCGGTATGGGACCCTCCCTCCCCTCCTTGTTCTCTCCTGTGGGACCCCCTCCTTCCCTCCTTGTTTCTGTAGGGGACCCCTCCTCCCCTCCTTTTTTTCCTGTATGGGACCCCCTCCTCCCCTCCTGTTTCTGTATGGGAACCCCTCCCCCCCCTCCTTGTTCCTGTATGGAACCCCCCTCTCCCCCCTCCTCCTTGTTCCTGTATGGGACCCCCTCCCCCCCTCCTTGTTCCTGTATGGGACCCCCTCCCTCCCCTCCTTGTTTCTGTATGGGACCCCCTCCTCCCCTCCTTGTTTCTGTATGGGACCCCCTCCTTCCCTCCTTGTTTCTGTATGGGACCCCCTCCTCCTCCCCCCCTCCTTTTCCTATATGGGACCCCCTCCTCCCCTCCTTTTTCTGATAGTGGACGACCACCTCCTTGTCCCCCCCTTGTTTTTCTGTATGGACCGCCTCCCCCCCTCCTTGTTCCTGAGGACCCCCTCGCCCCTCCTTGTTCCTGTATGGGGACCTCCCCCTTTTTCCCCCCCCCTCACCCCCTCCTGTTCCTGTATGTGGTACCACCCTCCCCCCGTCCTTGTTCCTGTATGGGAACCCCCTCCCCCCCTCCTGTTCCTGAGTATGCCCCCTACCCCCCCTCCTTGTTCCTGATGGGACTCCCTCCCCCCTCCTTGTTTTTGGTAATGGGACCCCCTCCTCACCCTCCTTGTTTCTGTATTGGGACCCCCCCTCCCTCCTTGTTTCTGTATGGGATCCCCCTCCTCTCCCTCCTTTTTTCTGTATGCCCTCCCTTTTTTTGTTTTTGTTTTTTTAAGGGGTGGACCCTCTCCTTTTTCTGTTCTTTATTTTATTTTTTTGTAAGAACAAACCCCTCCCCTTCTTTTGACTTGCTTGTTCTGTAATGTCCTTTGGACCTCGCCCTCCTTTTTTCTTGAACCCCTCCACCCCTCCTTGTTTTCTTATTGGTACCGCCTGCCCCCTCGGCTGTTCGTTGGGGCACGCTGCCTCCCTGTTGAAAGGGACCTGCGAGGGGTCGGGTGGGGGAGGTCGTATGGCCGTGTGGAGGGGGAGCGGGGGTGGGAGGGGGGGGAATGCATCGGCGACTTTCTCTCTTCTCTTTTTTCCTGAGGAGATCCCGCCCTCCTCTCCTCCCTTGTTCCTACTCTTGTAATGTGGACACCCTGCCGCCCCCTCCTTGTTCCTGTATGGGACCCCCTCCCGCCGGCTCCCTTGTTTCTGTATGGGACCCCCCTCCCCCCCTCCCACCTCCTGTTTCTGTATGGACCTGCCCGTCCCCCGCGTCACCCCTCCTTGTTTCGTATGGGACCGCCTCCTCCATCCTCCTCTTTTCCTGTATGGGACCCCCTGCCTCCCCTCCTTTGTTTCTGTATGGGACCCCCGCTCTCCCTCCGCTTGTTGCTGTATGGATCCGCCCCTCCTCCCTCGCCTTTTCTTCTGTATTGCTGCATCTCATGCTTTTATGGGGACCCCCTCTCCTTCCCTCCCTTCTTGGCCCCCTTCCCCCTCTGTTTCCTGTATGGGACCCACCCTCCTCCCCTCCTTTTCCTGTGTTTACTGGACCCACTCACCCCTCCGTGCAGTGATCGGGTCCTCTCCCCCGTCCTCATAAGGGACACTCCCCCACCTCCTGTTTAGCGTGGACCAGCCTCCGCCTCCCCTGTCCTTGACCTGGGTACAGGTTCAGCAGCCTCGGACATACGCAGCTTGCCTGCACTCTGACAGGCACGGTTGCGAGGGGCGGTCAAAGCATGGGAAGTGAGCAAACAGGTGTGTCACTGTGTGTGTGGCAGTGTGTAGATAGCTTGGTGTGTGTGTGTGTGTGTGGTGTGTGTGTCAGTTGTCAGATAGCTGTGTGTGTTGTCAACTGTGTGGGTGTCCAGTGTCAGATGCTGTGTGTGGTGTGTGTGTGTGTTGTGTTCAGATAGCTTTAGCTGGTGTGTGTGTGGTGTGTGTGTGTGGGTGTGTGTGGTCAAGATAGTCTGATTGGTCACTGGTGGTGTGTGGTGTCAGTCATACTGTGTGTGTGTGTGTGTGGTGTAAAGTGTCGATAGCTGTGATATGCTGTGTGTGTGTCTGTCTGTGTCAGCAAATATCTGACTGTGTTGGTTCTCAATCTGTGTTTGCAGATGTCATAGCTGTGTGTGTGTTTCACACCTAGTGTTTTGTCTAGTGGTCAATCAACTATTAGTGTGTTATTAGTGTGTGTGTCATCACTGCCTGTGTGTTTGTCCTGATGTGATGTGGGGGTTGGTGTGGCAGAATGTATAGCTGTGTGTGTGTTGCACTGTGTGTTGTGTGTGTGGTTCAGTGTCAGATAGCTTGTGTGTGTGTCACTGGTGGGCGGTGTGTGTCGTGTCTAGTGGTTGTGTGTGCACTGTGTGTTGTCATGGTGTGTGTCAGTAGTCGAAGCGTGTTGTGTACGTGTGTCCTCACTGTGTGTGTGCTGTGTGTGTGTGTGGTGTGTCAGTTCAGATAGCGTGTGTGGTGTGGCACTGACTGTGTGTGTGTGTTGGCAGTGTATAGCTGTGTAGTCTGTCCGGTGTCACGATTGTCAGAAGCGTGATGTGTGTGTCACTAGTGTGTGTGCCTCGTGTGTGTGGTGCATTCTGTGTGTGTGTCAGTCACTAGTGTGTGTGTCTCACTGAGTGTGTGTCATTAACTGTTTGTTTGTGCTGTGAAGTAACGATGTGTGTGTGTAGTGTTGGTGTGTCGTCAATAGACTGTGTGGTGTGATTGTGTGTGTGGTGTCAGTGTCAGATAGCTGTGTGTGTGTCACGGGTGTTGTGTCAGATCACTCGTGTGTCTCTGTGTTCCATGCTGTGGTGGGCAGTGCAGATAGCTGTGTGTGTGTCAGCTTGAGAGCTGTGTGTGTCCGCAGTACTGTGTGTGGTTGTGTGTGTCGTTCATGTGTGTGTAGTAGTGTGTGTGTGTGTGTGGTGTGGTGTTTGTGTGTCGCGCAGTGAATAGGCTGTGTGTGTGTGTGTGTGTGTGTGTCAGTGTCATGATTAGTCATGTGTGTGTGTCACTGTGTGTGTGTCACTGTGTGTGTCTCACTGTGTGTCAGATAGCTGTGTGTGTGTGTGTGGCAGTGTCAGATAGCTGTGTGTGTGTGACAGCTGTATTAGATAGCTGTGTGTGTCCGTCAGATAGCTGTGTGTGTGTGTGTGTGTGTGTGTGTGTGTGTGTGTGTGTGTGTGTGTGTGTGTGTGGTGTGTGTGTGGTGTGTGTGTGTGACCACATGTATGCGAGTCAGATTAGGTGTGTGTGTGTCCGCCAAACTCACTCTCCCCGCCGCCCCATATACTCTCTCCCCGCGCCGAACTCTCCCCGCCGCGCCCTCATAACTCTCCCCCCGCGCCCCAACGCTGCTCGTGGACGACCCTGTCCCTAACCCGCTCCGCTTAACGCGAGCTCGTTCCCATGCGCCACCAAGCCACCGCGAGGCCTATCGCTGTCTCTAGCAGAATCTCTCCCATCTCCCTCGACTTGCCCCCGGGCCGCAATCGTTCATCCTGCGTCCCCCGCCCGCCCCAATCGCTTGTCTCTCCCGACCGCCTCCAATCGACAGTCTCGCTCCCCCCGCCCGTCTAATCGCTCTCGACACGCCCTACTCCCCCGGCAATCGTCTCCTCCCCCCGCGCAAATCTCTCTCCTCCCCCAACGCGCAATCGTCATCTCGTCTCATCCGCGCTCCCAACCCGCATCGCTCTCTGCCTCCCTCACTCCCGTCGCATCCCCCCCACCGCCGGCTTAATCGCGCTCCCTCATCACCCGCTACATTAACCCAATCGCGCTCCTTCTCCTCTCTCCCGCCCCCACCCCAATCGCGTCATGGCATATCCCCCCCCACTACGTCATGCGCGAGGCTCTCTCCCGCCCCCCAACTTTCGCCTATTATCGCGCTCTCGCCCCCCCGCTGCCCAATCGCGCTCAGGTCTCCGTCGCCCGCTCCGCCAATGCGTCTCTTCTCCTCTCCCACATCCCCCCTTTTCTCCCGGCCGCCCTCAATTGCGCTTCCCCATCCGCCCCTCGGACCCCTGCCTCCAATTGCTCTCCGACGCTCCCACTCTACCTCACTCCGCCCCACGCGCCCATCGCTTCTCTTCGGGCCGATCCGACCCCCAGCCCCAATGCGCTCTCTCCTCGCACCCTCCCGCTCCCCAACGGCCCGTCAATCGATCTCGACCCCCTCGGCCCTAAACCTCTAATCGCTCGTCCCCCTACCCTCTCTCCACCCCACCGCTCAGAATCGCTCTGCCCCCCCGCACCTCAAATCAGTTCTCCCCCCTCCCGCTCCACATCCGCTCTCCCCATCTCCCCCCCCACATTCCACTGCGCTGCTCCCGCCCGCGCCCCTAATATCGCTTTTCCTCCCCTCAGCCCCCAATATCTTTCGTCTCTTACTCAGCGCCAAACCCCTCCAATATCCTCTCCCCAATCACCAATTAATGCTCTCCTCCGCCCCAAATACGACCCCAATATCTGCTCTCCCGCGACTAACCACCAATCGCCTCTGCAGGTCCCGTTCTCCCCACCCCCCAATCGGGCTCTCTGCTCCCGCCCGCACCCAAACTATGCTCGCTCTCCAGATCATCCAGCTGAGACCCCCTCCTTCCCTCCTTGTTTCTGTATGGGACCCCCTCCTCCCCTCCTTTTTCCTGTATGGGACCCCCTCCTCCCCTCCTTGTTTCTGTATGGGACCCCCTCCCCCCCTCCTTGTTCCTGTATGGGACCCCCTCCCCCCCTCCTTGTTCCTGTATGGGACCCCCTCCTCCCCTCCTCCTGTTACTGGCTCATGCAGCCTGTGAGTGACAGGTCTCTCAGCCCATGGGACGCAGGCTCTGCCTCACCTCCTGATCAGTGCACAGTGTGCCGAGGGGCGGGGCTAAAGCAGGAAGTGAGCAAACAGGTGTGTCACTGTGTGTGTGGCAGTGTCAGATAGCTGTGTGTGTGTGTGTGTGTGTGTGTGTGTGTGTCAGTGTCAGATAGCTGTGTGTGTGTCACTGTGTGTGTGTCAGTGTCAGATAGCTGTGTGTGTGTGTGTGTGTGTGTGTGTCAGATAGCTGTGTGTGTGTGTGTGTGTGTGTGTGTGTGTGTGTCAGTGTCAGATAGCTGTGTGTGTGTCTCTGTGTCAGATAGCTGTGTGTGTCACTGTGTTTGTCAGTGTCAGATAGCTGTGTGTGTGTGTGTGTGTCACTGTGTTTGTCAGTGTCAGATAGCTGTGTGTGTGTGTCACTGTGTGTGTGTCAGTGTCAGATAGCTGTGTGTGTGTGTCACTGTGTGTGTGTGTGTGTGTGTGTGTGTGTGTGTGTCAGTGTCAGATAGCTGTGTGTGTGTGTCACTGTGTGTGTGTGTGTGTGTGTGTCAGTGTCAGATAGCTGTGTGTGTGTCACTGTGTCAGTGTCAGATAGCTGTGTGTGTGTCACTGTGTCAGATAGCTGTGTGTGTGTCACTGTGTGTGTGTCACTGTGTGTGTCAGTGTCAGATAGCTGTGTGTGTGT
>WSYH01004842.1:0-49286 GCA_036426205.1 Ascaphus truei | reverse complement strand
TGCACTTCCATGGGCTTGAAAGGAAGAGTCACCTTTCAAGCTCTATGGAAGTGCAAATTTAAGTGCATGCCATTGAGTCAAATGTACTAAACTACTGTAGTTAATCCAGGATTTTACATTTGACACAGATCTGCAAACCAGGGGAGATTACAACAACTCAGATCGGATTGAATCAAAAGGAATACAAAATAAATAATTTCAATGAAAAAGTTAATACTGTACATCCCATCTTACAGTACTTCCTACAGTATTTCTTATACTGTATAAATGCCTACCAATTGCTAATTGGGAAGAAAAAGAAGGGCCGAACACTTCAATATATTGATACTAAAATAAATGTTAAATATTAGCTCAGATTTTAGTTCTAAATCATACATGGTTAATTCTTCCTTTAAAATGTTTCATCCTTAACACGTTGCTTGTTTCTTTACAGCTGTGCTTCACTCTAGTACTGGAGCATCACACTACGGTGGAAGTGGACACCACCACAAGAGCAGATGTAGCACTGGCAGTGTTTCCCAAGGAAAACATAGCTCAGGACATGGACAGTCCTGCTAAAATGGAATTCACTAATTAATAGATTACTTTTGACGGCTATATGTCTAGTTCCCCACAAAACCCATAGTATCACATTAAACCAATGCTCACACATCTAGGGTAATGCAAAAAGTACTGTGTTTACTATAAGACAAATGTCTATATTGAGCATTACATTTTGAAACATGAATCTAGTACAGCTATAGAAACCTGGATACTCAGTTTGGTACCATTGATTTTATTATAATAGGTGGTATAACAAACAGACCAGTTTGACAGATAGTCAGTATATTTTGTTATTGAAGCTCTCAATGTGAAGTAATTAATACTGTATACACGATTATCTGTCTGGGAATTCCTGCATTCTTCTGATAGAATCACTGAATGATTTTCAAACCTTGGCATTGTTCACTTTTTTTTACAAATGCATTTAAAATGGTTCATGGATTTTCCACTAAAGTACCGCAGTATGTCTGAAACTGTAAACAAGCAATTGATTTTCAAAGCAATGACACATAAATTAAGTTTGTGAATAATAACATGTAATTAATATCAAAGCACTAGATATGAACATTAATATAATATTTCACTCTATTTAATATTAAAACATTTATTAATTAAAAATCATTAATTCCACATGTTAATACAGTACAACAGATTGTTTTAAATAATAAATAACCAATTGATTTTGCTTGATTTTGTCATACTTGAGAAAGTGGAAAATGTAGAATTAATTAACTTTATCTAAGACTTATCACAATTGTAAAATATATAGTTTATTCTTTAAACTGAAACATTATCTGTTTTTCTGTCTGTTCAATAAACTGGTATTTTCATGCTAAGGATTGGCACCAATGTTTCCTATGTAATTGCACATTCATTAGAAACTTTAAACGTAATAATTCTGAATTAACCTACAACACTAGAACAGTTTTCTTTTTATTTTAACGTATTGCACAGTAAATGGGTTTACTTTTAAAAACAAATCAAACACGACTGAGACACTCACAAAAGAGATTGCGTTTTACTTTTATTTGTGAAAGCATCAGCATTTTTTTTTATTCCTTATCCAATTAATTTAAAATTGTATAAGTGGCTGAATGTCTCACAGCAAATAATGAATGACTTGTACTATGTGCAAACTGTATGACAGGGAAATCCTAAATGAGAGATTTGGTGAGTGGTTGGTTCTTAAAACAAATTTCTATAGTTATTTTCTGTGTTTAATCTTAAAAAGTTGAGTAGTTGGGTGATGACATAATGTTTTTACGAACTTTTCAATGACGTCACAATTCATCAATATACTGTACACTGAAGAAAACATATATATTTATGCAATAATCATGAAGAACAGGGCATTTCTGGCCAATAATGCCCTGGCTGGTTCGCCTCAGGCCTTTAACCCAGGCAGGACATTATTGGCCAGTAATGCCATGTACTGAGGGGATTATTACTATTATAGGCTAAATGTAGACTTATTTGTAAAAAAAAAATTTAAATCATAAAAAAGATAGACACTTTTGTAGACTCTTTTTATGTCATATTGATTTTTATCAGCATGATCGCACACATTCTTTTACTGCATCAATTAAAAGGAAATTGTACATACTGTACACACAGCCACCCTCTATATACACACACACACTCTGCAGCCCCCCTCTATACACATAAACACACACAGACTGCAACCACCTGCAAACACCACCATATGCAGCCCCCTCTGAAACCACAAAATCCACTGCAGACACACACACACGCACACACACACACACACACACACACACACACACACACACACACACACACACACACACACACACACACACACACACACACACACACACACACACACACACACAAAACCCCACACCCACACACACACACACACACACACACACACACACACACACACACACACCAGCAGCCCCCCTCTACACCCACTTACAATCCCCCTTTAAACCCCATACTGCAGACACCACAACCACACCAACAAAACGCTGCACCACTCCTCCATCCACAAAACACAATTGAAGACACACACACACGGCAGCCTCTATTCTACACCCACAAAACATATCGACCACACACAACACACACACACAACCCCCTCTACATCCCAACACACACCAGCAAGACACACCAACAATACAAATTCTTGGCTGTCCCCCTCTAGTTCCACAAAACACTGCAGGACACACGACACACAATCTTTGCTCCTCAGTGTTCTTCTGTGCAGAGTTCTCTGCAGGCAAGGGGGGGAGGAGTCAATGCCTTTCTGCTGCCTCCTGTCCAATCAGCTCCCGACTGAGAGCTACTTTTACTCTATACGATGAGAACTGAAAGCTGATTGGCTGAATAACTTGGCAGGTGCGAAAAATTAATGGCCATTACTGAATGGATAATGCCTGGAATTTTAAACCAATCAGAGAGCAGGGGTTTCAATAATGCCCGAAGACCAGCCCCCTTTAGCCTATAATAATGAAAAAAATACACCCTTTTAGTTAGTTGAGAGAACAGACATATCCTTTTATTTTCCCTGGTTCAGGCCTTTAAATCTAGTTTGTGTGTTAATTTTTAAAGTCCCTCATATCCTTCCTATCTTTAGTTGTTCAATTAATCATGAAAGGTTATTGATTGTGTCCAAATGGCTTGCAAGTCAATTTAGTATTTGTCTCATTGTAGTTTGTATTGATATAGCAACATTTAATTTGACTTATTGCTTGATGTTTTAGTGATGTGATTACTGTTTATGTCGCTTTCATTTGTCTCTTGTCTCTTCCCCTAGGTTGCCTTTTCCTTCCTTGTGTCTTTTGCTTTACCTCCTTACTGTCCCATACACCTTTCCCTTTAATTGACTCATGTTTTCCTTCTTGATTGACTCCCTGGCTATAGACTCTCATCTCTATTCATAAACATACTCAGACTTCCCACAAAAAACCCCACTCTGGCCTTTTTACACTTTAACGCTTACCATATTGTCCCTAATAATGTACACCTCAATCAATATGCACCGCCCCCCCCTTTCCTTCCTCCCAAAAATATCCTCTTTGCATTCATACGGTCACCTGTCTCAGGACCTTAAACTATTAGAGATGCTTCTAGTACTACTGCGTACAGGACATTTTGGGTAAATAAAAATGTTATGTGCGTTTAAGTCAAACTGTCAAATAGAGCAATCGTGTATTAATAAAACTACTGTTGTTTTTTGTATTTGTTTTAGCTGGTTATTTTATTTTAGCGCCCATAATGTGTTACTTCTAGTGATTAAATGTTCATGTGTTAGTGAAGTTTGATGCTAATCACAAAAAACAAAGAAGATCAGAGCAACATCCATGTGACAAAAAATACACGTGAAATACACTGTATATATCTCATTTGAAAAAAGGGTAATATAGTTACCCTTTGGCCAAGCGTAAAGCCTGTCAGCCACTTTCAGGCATGACCTAATATCGCTGGTCCTAACACTAACTGTTAAAATCCTTATTTACCCCTGTAATTAGGGGAAGGGTGGTCCTGGTATTGAATGTGTCGCAACCGATGCTGCAGAAAGAAAACCTGCTTACCTGGACAGTGGGGAGTGGTGGAATTTACAACCCTGGTGGGAGGAGCCACTATCCTCCAAAACAGCTGAGACAAGCTGGACAAAGTTAACAAAAACACACAGTTACCCAGAAAGCTCTCATTAACCCACCCCCCCAAATTACCACAATATATATGTGTGGGGTGTGTTGTGTCAAAAAAGTTCTACGTGGGGTGGCTAATTGTATAAAACAAGAACAAAGAAGTCCAGAGCAACATCCAATGTGACAAAAATACACCGTTCACCCCTCCCCACTGTCCAGGTAAGCAGGTTTTCTTTTCATGCAGCTGGTTGCGACAGGTTCAATGCCAGGACCACCTTCCCCTAATTATATAGGGTAAATAAGGAATTTTAACCAGTTAGTGTTAGAGCCTGCGATATTATGGTCATGCCTTGAAAGTGTCTGCGCGGCTTATACGCTTTGGCCAAAGGGTTTAACTAAATGACCCTTTTTTCAAGAGATATATAGGTATTATTCACTGTTATTGTTGCACATTGGATGTTGCTCTGGACTTCTTTGTTTCTTGTTTTATACAATTAGCCACGCCCAGTAGCACTCCTTTTGACACTTATACACACATATATATATATTCTCCATCCTATGTATCATTGTACATCCTCATTATTCGCTTAGATCTTGCATTTATTATTGTCCCTCCGTCTTACCATGGCATTGTAGCCTTAATGGTGGCCTTCTGTTATTCTCCCCTGGCCCGCATGCGTTCTGGCAATGCTCGTGTGGTTACTATGACTACCACACGTTATTACACGCATTTGCTTGATGACATCACACGCGTCATTTCCCGATGTATATACGGGATGACGCAGCTATTGCCAGTCGTCTGCAGTCCTCCTTTACTCCCTCTCCATACGCAGCCGCTTTGGAGAAGCATTTCTGGTTGCTATGATATCGGCACTTAATGATGAGCATTGCGTAATGACGTAACAAACGTCAATTCCAGACTTACATATGGGATGACCAAGTTAGTACCACCTGACAGCGTTAGACCTATGAGAAACTTACAATGGCATTACAGACTTTATGATGTTAACAGCTGTGTGTAATTTAAATGTGTTTGGCACGAATTCTCCTTGTTAATTCTGCCATATATAACTAGCTCACTCCTCCCCTCACCCCACCTCCCCGAAGAAGACATTTAAATCGAACGCGTTGGAGTGGGAGTCTGAGGAGTGTGACCCCACCTTTTCATACAAGAGGCTCTGGTCATCTTTGGTTGGCCGCTGACACCTATGCTTTAAGTGGTGATGTATTTACATCTTTGATACCTGTGCAATTATTGCCTCCATTTTTTGCAATTGTTATTTTACAACAAACAGTTATCTCCGGTTGGAAGTGCACAAATCCTCAGTTTTTGTCTAATGAATATAATGCATGCCTGATTCAGAGCTGCCCTGTTTGTGAATATTTTTGGTGGTTTATTTGCCTAATCATGTACCTTTGTGCCTCTAGTTATATATGTGGTGAGATGTGAGTTCCCCCTCCTCTTTTAATTTCTCTCCCCTGTTTTTAAACTCATAGTAATAAATTCTTTTGTAATCATTCCTTGGTATGCTTGTGCTTTTTCATAAGGTTGCTTTTCTTGTTGCTACATATATATATATTTAATGGTAATTTGGGGGGTTTTCTGAGAGCTTTCTGGGTATCTGTGTGTTTACTAATCACAAAGCAATTATTTGCTGACCGCTATGAAATTACAGGGGTAAACTTAACTCACCACAGTACTGTGTCACAAATTACCTCACATGCCAGGCCACTAAAAATCCTACATTTCTAGCTTAAAATACCTCAGAGACTTGGATGCAGATCTTTGAATTTGGTTAGTCTGTGATTTTAAGTTTAAATGAAACACATTTTCAAAGAGCACAGACAATAACCCACATACAGTCACTTAACAACACAACATTTTGTAGGTTTTTTTTACCAAAAGTCGAATTGTTTTGGTTTCAGATTATTATTATTTTTTTTTTAATGAAGGAAAAAGATAAAAATAAGTAGAACTATTCTAAAATAACAGTATAGAGCATGAAACAAGCTTAAAATAAGAATAATATAATCAATACAATCAGGAACAAACTAACAAGTGTAGATTGGAAAATTGCCCAAACTTTCCTAATATCTCTAATCTTTTTTGGGTGAACTAAAACCAAAAAAAACTAGGTCACCCCAAAAGTTATCAGTTAACTAGTAGTTTGTAAGAAATCCAGATTTAGCAATAATTATATTGTAATGAATGAATCTGTTGCCAAAGGTCGAATGTTAAAGTATACAGTATAATAGTCCCTGGACTTTCCTTCTATCTATATATTATATCTATGTATTTTCGGTTAATAGAGTTATTTGACGGTGCAGCTGTCCTAAAGTCAGAGTAGCAGAACCCTGTTTATGTTTGACACTGAGTGACTATTGACAAACTTTACTTTAGCTGAGAGTAGAGGCTGTGACAAAAGCTCTGAGACTCTTCCAGTCCATACGGTATTTGTGTATTCTATGTTTAGAATACGTGTGCTGTTTCTGATTCGATCATAGTTTGAAACTGCAGGACTAATTTGGAATAGAAATATATATGAAGAGAGCTGATTCAAGGAATATTATCTGGAGATAAATACAACGTTAGCTTAGTGCATTAGAAGGGGATGAGGAGAAGATAGGCCGAGGAAAAAGACCACCAAGTGATGATATCATAGAGGAAAAGAATGTTAATACCTGGATAGAATTAACAGAAAGAGGTTACTATGTGCAACTTCTTAAGAATAATCAATCTATTTGAAACATCATCGTCATTCTTACTATTTTTTGTATGTAAGTAATTATTTTCAAATAAACGTTTTTGTTTTTGTGTGCAAGACCAAGAATGCTGAATTCGGTTAAACTGATGTAAATCTACAGAAAAAGCGATTTAAGGACATTTAACATTGGCGAGCCAGCCTTCATTCATTTTTTTCGTCACATTTGGATTATTGAGGGGGGTGGGTTGGATACATCCTGGATCCAAGATTTGAGAAAAAAGTGAACGAACCGAAAGGAAAAAAAAGTGTCAAGTTTTTGGTAGATTTGACTACAGTTTGATTAACAGATCAGAGACAGAGAACCAACGTTTTCACGAATCTCCTAGAGGGAGACGGGAACTGTTCAGGGGTTGCCTTGGTCTGGTTAAGTTTCCCAAGGTTTTCCCAAGGAGAAGTACATTTGGCGGGACGTGCAGGCATTTTCTGAGCATGTTGTAAATGCATGAACTGAATAGCGTGGAATTTCTTCAAAAACGTTTGACGTTTTGTGGGAACAATTCGAGTCTTGGCACAAGTTTTTCGTTGAAAGAAATACTTACAAACGTAAGTAATGGAATTTATTAATTCATATGCAAATGACAGTAATATGATGTTAAATTGTTACCTCATACATCTACTGACACTGAATTGTGGAGTTCTCTATGGAATCAGGTGCAAATAGAAAATGAGAGAATATATAAGAAAAATACTAACTATGCATAAAGATAAGAAAAAATTAGAAAATTCATGAAATATATCAAAGTGTTTAATTTGATGGTTTTCAATGATGAAAATCGCATAAAAATCGAAGTTGTAAAAACTGATCAATTTCAAATGTAACATTTTACATAAACGCATAAACATGATTTAGAAAAACAATTGAAACATCAAATCAAATTGCATGCGCTGTTGAAAGACAAAAAGAAAAAAGATACTCAAGGGGTCTTTTATTCCTAGTTTAGGCGACGTAGATGTGACTGACATAACAGCACGAACTGACAAGGAAAACATTTCTTGACAAAGAGCCAGCCACACTGAATTTAAAAATTCATGATCATTAAATGAAGGTATTAAAAGATATACCTGATTATAAAATCACCTGGATCCATTTCATATGCAGACTTTTTGATCTTTCAGCTCGATTTATTTGCTGAGGACAAAGAAAATAAGATTTACAAACTTTGGTTACCAACTCACATGAGTCGAAGGTTAAAAATGCCTGTCAGCATGCCTCAAGAGGATGAGAATGGTTGATTTTATACAAGGGTCTTCATTGACAGGCTTAATCAATTAATTTACATTTCCACCGGACATCCATTACCGTTGATATTTGGAAGATCTTAAACCCAAAATTACAGAGGATACTTTTTGAGTTTTAGTGTTAAATTCCAGACTGCATAACAAATTTTTTTGTTCTGATTCGATCAAGATTTCGAAAGAGAAAATGATTAGAGCATTTGTAAAAAAATTTACATTTTTAGATCCAGTAACATTAGCAATTGCTTCTGAAAAGAATCATAGAAGTTTGCTGCTCATTTTATTGATAATAATTGACGTCATTTTTTCAGAATAATCCCAGACTTAAAATCTCAGAAATTGTTAATGATAGAAATGTCTTTCATGACACCAAAAGGGGTAAAACTCTTGGAACAGTCAGAGTGACAGGAGTGACAACTGCAGAACGACAAGCCTTTGCGGCTGCAAGGTTTTAAATGTTTTCATTGCGGATAAATAGGCATTATAGAGAAACCTGTGACAAATTCTTAGATCTACAAAAAAGTTTGCGGAAAGAAGGTAATTTGTTTCAAGCACACAGACACTATGATCACACACAAAACAGGTTTGTAACATAACTGACATAGACGAAAGACTACTTCACCTGACTAGGACTATCGGAAACCACGTCCTCTTGAAGTATAACTCCAGTAACTTTGGATAAAGAAGGAACCTTAGGGGGTGGTGTGATCCAGAGTTTTTAATTAGATCCAAGGCACAGTTAAGTGTAACAAAAGAAAAGTTACAATGTTGTCAGGAACACCTATTGTAATATTGTGGATTTAGGAAGAAGGCATTTGGAAAAGATTCTAAAGAGAAGAAAGCGCTGTGTTAATTAATCCTTCTGATATGGGTAAAAAGAGAATATTTGTCCAAGTGAAATGGTCCCCGATGAGTTTTCATTACCTGAAATCAGTATAATTTTGTCTCAAGCAAAACCCTTAAGAAGCTTTCCAAATAACACAAAAAACATGGACAGGATTTTCTCACTGAAGGAAATGCAATTGTTATCCTTGGCTAGGAAGAGGTTTTAACAGAACAGAATCTAGTGGCTTACAGAGACGATGTCACAGGCAACAGTCAGACACAAAGAGTACGCAGCTCCTTTCCTTTACAGAAGAAACATGCAAAGGATACGTCCATGTGCTATTTCCCGGGTTGATTTAAAGCCTTACTTGTTCCTCGAGGAAAGGCCATAAATCATGACCAAAATTGGGAACTGCCGTCTCATAGTCCCAAACACACTAAAGGTTTTTGATACGTGTTAGCAATCATGAAAGTTGGGTACAGTTAGTACAAGAGACCCTTTTGGAAGTCTATCGTTTCTAAGGAAATCCTGGGCTCAAAGGCCAAAAACCACCTTCAATGTATTGCACCAGCAGATGGCCCGTGGTCTACATGGCAAATTGATCACAATGGTTCTTACCCTCGGGAAGATGGGTTTTAAAATATGCTTGGATGTGAAGGGAGTGTCTTCAAAATGGGTTATAGCATCTGGTCAAGCAAAATAATGCAATTCTACGAGCACAGTTTTGTTGAATCATGTTTTTCAGATGGGGTTCCACGCATTCTTTGAGTCATATAGGGTTCTCATTTTCAACAGGTGTATGATTGAAAGTTTACATTTGAAATTTTAGGGATTAAATAACTAGATTAAGTATCTACATAATCATTGGTTAGGAATAGGATTAAAATTTGGAATTAAAATAGTATGCTGTTTTCCAAAGATTTTAAAAGGGTGGGAAGTGAAGTAGAGACAATTATGTCATTTTTTTTTAATGAAAAAGGATTTGGTTCAACAAATTGAGAAGGAGATTGATATAGTTAACATTATAATAACATTATGTTAAAGGTTATGTTTTGTATTATGGATGTGACATGTAGACAGTACTGTAGGTATGTCCAGATGGATAAGGTTAAATATATTTCATATAAGGTTATAGCTCATATTTTACAGGTCATATGTAATTGTATGATGAATAAAGAATTGGATGATCGCGAATCAAAGACTGATGGGAAAACAACAAGTTGTCATCACCGATGGGACTGAAATATTTTTTGGGCATTTTTTAGGAAAAGAACAAATGAACTAATTTCAAAAAATTATAGTGTATACTACTGGACTATTAGAATGAAATACTCAATATGAAAAAGTACCAAGGGGAATTACAGTAACATCTGAAAGGAAGGGGCTGGAGTTGAACGACAACAAAGTTGCTAGAGAATTGTTATTGGTTCAAAAATTATTAATCCAGATTTATGGGTGTGATATATAGTATGTACAACAGTATTATATTTTTTTTCATTTTTTAAAAAAAGGTGCCAGATTGGGAAAAGAAAAGAGGTTTTTTTATTTACATAAAGTACAGAACATAGTGGGGATAATGATTCAGTTATTATTTATCGTCTCCATATCCAGATTTTAATTTTTACCCACATATAGCAAGACTTAACGGATAGATTTTTTACTCTTGTTTACATTTTTATTCTACAACTACTTTGTTTATTACGCCAGGTAAGATTATTTATCATTCATGCTTACTTTGGTATTGAAACAGTAAAAACCTTTAATGATTGAAGAATTAATTTGGTAATGGAGGATATCCATAGAATACATTTACACATTCTTGAGAGATGTAAATAGGGTTCCCTTACAAATTTAATATATCTCAAATAAAAGAGTTTGAGTTCTCTTGGGAGAAATGGACTGAGAACTTTACAAAAGAAGGTTTATTCAGATGGTACAGAAAACAATTAAAAGCAGAAATTGTTTTTTTCCAACATGAACAAGGTAAACTAAAAGAGACAGAACAATGATGGTAATTACAGGCTTAATGGCAATTTTTTTAAAGAAATCTGTGATAATGATCAGTTTATTGGAAATATCTCATTTGTCTTCATCATTGTCGTTGTTTATAAAACATGATGTTCTTGTTTTTCAACTATTGGTAATATGATTGTGAAGGAAAGTAATCCAGAGTATGCTGTATTTTGACATTATTCCTGTTTGATAATTTTTTAATGTGATATGTTATGGTTGTTTGAAAGATTTATAAGTGATTCTATACAATCTAGTTTAGGGGGCTGTAAGAAATCCAATTACAATAATTATATTGTAATGAATAATCTGTTATCAAGGCAGAATGTTCAAAAAGTATACAGGTATAATATTCTGGACTTTCCTTCATATCTATATATTATATCTGATTGTATTTTCGGTTTATCGAGTTATTTGACGTGCAGCTGTCCTAAAAGGTCAGAGTAGGCAGAAACCCTGTTTATGTTTGATACTGAGTGGACTATTGACAACTGGTGACCTTTAGCTGAGAGTAAGAGGCTGTGACAAAAAGCCTCTGAGACTCTTTCCAGTCATACTGGTTTTGGTATTCTATGTTTAGAATACTGTGCTGTTCTGAATTCGATCATAGTTTGAAACTGCAGGACCTATTTGGAATAGAAATATATTTCGAGAGCTGATGAAGGAATATTATCTGGATAATACAACATTGAGAGCTTAGTACAAAGCATTAGGGAGGAAGGATGAGGAGACGAGGCCGAGAAGAAGACCCGCAGGCCAGAAGTGATGATACATTAAGAGGAGAAGAAATGTTAATACTGGAGAGATTACGAAGAAGGCTTACTATGTTGCAACTATTCGTAAGAATAGCCATCTATTGACACATCATCGTCATTCTTACTATTTTGTATGTAAGTAATTATTTTCCAAAATAAACGTTTTTTGTTTTTTTTTCAAACGCCAAGAATGCGAATTCTGTTATACTGATTAAATCTCAGAAAAAGCGAAATTAAGGACGATTTAACAGTACTCTTGTTTATAACAAGATGTCAGCTAAGGTTTTATTGCAACCTATGGGACGCTGCAGCAACTGTAGTACGAGTGAACTAGAAGTGTTGACCAGACATCCGAAGCCGAGTCGCATTGAGAGCAAAAGGAAAGCACCCTGTTTCTGCTCCAGTCTCTGCTATGAGTTAAGCCCCAATCTTTTCAACCGTGTGGCGTGCCCCGGCCATCCCCCCCCCCCCCTCCCCCCCACAACTCACTAAGCCGTAAGAAATATTAAGAAATGTATTCTTCCCCCAAGCATCCTTTCACAAGTTTTGCTCAGTTTTTTTGCTCGCGGTCGGCTCACTGGGGGGGATGGTTTGCCTTTTTTTGGCGGCAAGATCACTCACTTGGGGCGGGCAGCAGGGTTTGCTCAGCATGGCTCACTCACTGGGGGCGGGCAGAGGTTTTGAGTTGCGCTCACTCAACTGGTGGCGGGTTGCGTGGCGGCTCACTGGGGGGGGGGATGGTGTCTTATCCTACTGCGGAAGAGCTGGCAACATTCAGTTGTAGTTAATGCTGCCAATGCCTCTTCTTCCAGGCATTGCTCACTTCCGTCACCACTGACTCCCTTCCCATCAACTCCATTCACTCCATTCACTGCCACTGAATTTTGCTCATGTTGGGTAGTGCTGCTAAAGCAAGTCTTCATTTCAAAACTTCACCACTCTACATATGCAAACGTTTGATATATTAAAAGGTAAAAAAAAATGGCATCAAGCAATCCCTCACCATCTAACTCCCCTACACAGCCCTGCCTACAACTCATAGTCCTGCATATAAGAGCTGATCCAGTTCATCATTGGTCCCCACCACATTTTTGCTGAGAATATGTCCTCTGACCTTTTCCTCAATTAAGAGTTCTGCTGGTAGCCATTGCAACACGACGCATAGGTGAGGCATGCACCGATCAGAAAACTACTCCTCCTCAGAGTCTCCTCATCCTGCTGCTCACAGTATGTCACTTGAACAGACGGGGACACCACTCCTAACTTTCTATTATTTCTGTGTTGGTTACATAGTAAAACAAGGTGACCCCAAAAACATCATCAGGTATCAACTTTTGTTTCGACAGGTGGGCTTAAAAATATGGCACACACAGTGAATAATAGTTTTTTTTCTTTTACAATATATATATAAAGCTGCGCTAGAATTAAAAAATGTTGATGCCGCCCCCAAAATACATTATTTTATAGTGCAATACATCATTGCAGCACCACTAAAAATCCGCTAATTTACAATACACCAGGTTGGTGTAAACCCTTCTTTCCTATGTACAGATGCGTCATTTGTATCTCCACATGCCCTGCACAGTCTGGTGAACCGTGGACCAAACGTGCGTGATCACAGCCATGTGCAGACATGGGGAATTACCCTCAGGCTTTAACAGCATGGGTCCATGCTTCGAGGACCCCAGCTGTGTTTAATCCTACACTGGTTCACCGCAGTATAGTACGCTGCGCAGTGAGAGCAGACAGAATCTGTGAATCTCTCTGCGCATCCTAAGCAACAATCGTGCTGCTTTTATTTTATTTAATTACAGTATTGAAGCAGGTGCTCGCTAGAGAGCTGAAGCTCATGAATTTCAGCCTCAGGACCCCCTGCTTCGTGAGTAATCACCCCGGTATGAGGTCATTGATTTTAAAGTAGTACTAAAGAGCAGACCCCACATTAATATGAAGAAGATCAAAGGAACTCTCCGAGACCTCCTGGTAAATAGCCACTCTCCAGACCTTATCACAACGGATACATGGCTTTAAAAAACCCAGGCTGTTTATAAATGCCACAATTGCAAGGCGTGCAAATTCATTAACACCCCAGTAAACCTTCACCTAACTATAATGATTCTAAATCACACCAGCTCAATTAAATTGTTATTACGGCAAAACAGTATAGTGGTTTATCGTGGCAACCTTCAAGTGCGCTTGAAACATAGTAAATGCAGAGACAATTTTAAGAGAAAAAGTGCTATAGAACATACCTATAAGGGGTCGCAACGCAATGCTGACGACCAACATGATAAGATAGGTATGATGCGTATCATGACATGTCAGAGATAGGCATGACTGTGACTCGAATTCGCCTCCTCTTTTCCAGGGAATAACCATATCCCTGAAAACTTCAGAAGGGAATTGGGATAGCTTTTGCTATAGATAGAGCCAAATGGATAATACCCTGCTACCCAATCATCATATTGTATGAACAGGGTTTTCATTTCTGGCACTATCATTTTATTAAGCACCTTTAAAAAGTATGATTTTTAATTGACTTTTTAATAGCAGCTACTATGGGTATTCTACAAATTTGACAATCCACATCAAACATCAAGCAGGATCTTGAAGCAGCCTGCCACATAGCATCTTGCAGGTGTCATGACAGCCTACACTTTAAAAAGGCTGTCTGAGACGCTGACTCACGAACTCCAACCCCCCAGAGAAGTCGTCGGTTTTTTTTGAATGACGAAACGTACGTCTGTTAATGCCGGGTGCGTCCTAACGGCGGTATAAAGGCCTAAAAAGCGCTCCCTTGTCCCCCGTGACTTTGCCCTCAATATAGCTTAACATTTATTACACCGGTACTAATTCGGAATCAGTTGTAGGGCCTGGTGCATTAATCTATACGGCCGCGTAATGAGTCTTTCTTGGTAACTACTCAAATCACTGTACGGTACTGACCGGCCAGGCATCGGTTTAGGAATATTTTACTTATACCTGTAATTCTCTATGGGACCTGCTTCTAATGCTACTGGTGTACATCTGTATATACCGGTATGATCCGTGGACGTTCACAGGGCATAGTGCAATCTGTATATGCGAGCTGCCTCTGCCCTAGCAAATCGGTGCTCCCTCTGCAACTCCATAACGGGATTTTAACATGCTCCTAACTTAATTGAACTCTGCACTTGATCCTGCCAGCTACGTGTTGGGTCATATTTCCTACGAACGCGTATGTGTTTTAATTGGTACCTACTCTAAATACTGAATTGCCGGGACTGATACGGCTGAACATATGGCACTGGCCCTATGTTATATCATAATTGGTATGCTCTAATGCCATTTTTATTTTACATTATTTGTGTTGCCTGTCTGACCGGCTTTCTCTGGGCATATACATACCTCCATACGTGAGGTCTGACAGTGCCATTCAGACAAAAGTTTGTCTACCGGCCTGATTCGCTAGATCCTGAGGTTGATTGCTGCTTTTCTATATACATCTATTTGTGTGCTCTGATCCCCTCTTCTCCCGTATTGCACACAAACCCAGTCAGCCGTCCGCTGGACTCCACACACACACACACACACACACACACACACACACACACACACACACACCCATACAAAACAGACTGCTCCCCCTTCTACATCCACAAAACACACACCAGCAGACCCCCTTCTACACCCACTACAATCCCCCTTTAAACCCACATACTGCAGACACACACACACCAACAAAACGCTGCACCACTCCTCCATCCACAAAACACAGATTGAAGACACACACACGGCAGCCTCTATTCTACACCCACAAAACATAGCAGACACACACACACACACACACAACAGACCCCCTCTACACTCACAACACACACCAGCAAGACACACACAACAAAATTCTTGGCTGTCCCCCTCTAGTTCCACAAAACACTCAGGACACAGACACACAAACTTTTCTCCTCAGTGTTCTTCTGTGCAGAGTTCTCTGCAGGCAAGGTGGGGGAGGAGTCAATGCCTTTCTGCTGCCTCCTGTCCAATCAGCTTCCCTGACTGAGAGCTACTTTTACTCTATATCGATGAGAACTGAAAGCTGATTGGCTGAATAACTTGGCAGGGTGCGAAAAATTAATGGCCATTACTGAATGGATAATGCCTGGAATTTTAACCAATCAGAGAGCAGGGGTTTCAATAATGCCCGGAATTGACCAGCTTTAGCCTATAATAATGAAAAAAATACACCCTTTTAGTTAGTGTGGAGAACAGACATATTCTTTTATTTTCCCTGGTTCAGGCCTTTAAATCTGAGTTTGTGTGTTAATTTTTAAAGTCCCTCATATCCTTCCTATCCTTTAGTTGTTCAATCTAATCATGAAAAGGGATTGATTTGTTTCCAAATGGCTTGCAAAGTCAATTTAGTATTTTGTCTCATTGTAGTTTGTATTGATATAGCAACATTTAATTTGACTTATTGCTTGATGTTTTAGTGATGTGATTAACGTGTTTATGTCTTTCATTTGTCTCTTGTCTCTCCCCTAGGTTGCCTTTTCCTTTCCTTTGTGTCTTTATGCTTTACCTCCTTACTGTCCCATACACTCTGTCCCTTTAATTGACTCATGTTTTCCTTCTTGATTGACTCCCTGGCTATAGACTCTCATCTCTATTCATAAACATACTCAGACTTCCCACAAAAAACCCACTCTGGCCTTTTTACACTTTACGCATTACCATATTGTCCCTGAAATAAATGTACACCATCAATCAATATGCACCGCCCCCTTTCCTCCCAAAAATATCCTCTTTTGCATTCATACGGTCACCTGTCTCAGGACCTTTAAACTAATTAGAGATGCTTCTAGTACTACTGCGTAAAGGACATTTTGGGATAAATAAAAATGTTATGCGTTTAAAAGTCAAACTGTCAAATAGAGCAATCGTGTATTTAATAAAACTACTGTTGTTTTTTGTATTTGTTTTGAGCTGGTTATTTTTATTTATAGCGCCCATAATGTGTTACTTCTAGTGTATTAAATGTTCATGTGTTAGTGAAGTTTGATGCTAATCACAAAAAACAAAGAAGATCAGAGCAACATCCAATGTGACAAAAATACACAGTGAAATACCTACTGTATATATCTCTTGAAAAAAGGGTAATATAGTTAACCCTTTGGCCAAAGCGTATAAGCCTGCGAGCCACTTTCAAGGCATGACCATAATATCGCAGGTCCTAACACTAACTGGTTAAAATCCTTATTTACCCCTGTAATTAGGGGAAGGGTGGTCCTGGTATTGAATCTGTCGCAACCAGCTGCATGAAAAGAAAACCTGCTTACCTGGACAGTGGGGAGTGGTGAGATTTAAACCCTGGGTGGGAGGAGCCACTATCCTCCAAAACAGCTGAGACAAGCTGGACAAAGTTAACAAAAACACACAGTTACCCAGAAAGCTCTCATTAACCCCCCCAAATTACCACAATATATATGTGTGTGGGTGTGTATGTGTCAAAAAGAGTTCTACTGGGCGTGGCTAATTGTATAAAACAAGAAACAAAGAAGTCCAGAGCAACATCCAATGTGACAAAAATACACCGTTCACCCCTCCCCACTGTCCAGGTAAGCAGGTTTTCTTTTCATGCAGCTGGTTGCGACAGGTTCAATGCCAGGACCATCCTTCCCCTAATTTATAGGTAAATAGGATTTTAACCAGTTAGTGTTAGAGCCTGCGATATTATGGTCATGCCTTGAAAGTGTCTCGCGGCTTATACGCTTTGGCCAAAGGGTTAACTAAATGACCCTTTTTTCAAGAGATATATAGGTATTTCACTGTGTATTTTGTCACATTGGATGTTGCTCTGGACTTCTTTGTTTCTTGTTTTATACAATTAGCCACGCCCAGTCTACCTCCTTTTGACACTTATACACACATATATATATATTCTCCATCCTATGTATCATTGACATCCTCATTTCGCTTAGATCTTGCATTTATATTGTCCCTCCTCTTACCATGGCATTGTAGCCTTAATGGTGGCCTTCTGTATTCTCCCCTGGCCCGCATGCGTTCTGCAATGCTCGTGTGGTTACTATGACTACCACACGTTATTACACGCATTTGCTTGATGACATCACAACGCGTCATTTCCCGATGTATATACGGATGACCAGCTATTGCCAGTCCTGCATCCTCCTTTTACTCCCTCTCCATACGCAGCCGCTTTGAGAAGCATTTCTGGTTGCTCGATATCGGCACTTAATGATGAGCATTGCGTAATGACGTAACAAACGTCAATTCCAGACTTACATATGGGATGACCAAGTTAGTACCACCTGACAGCGTTAGACCTATGAGAAACTTACAATGGCATTACAGACTTTATGATGTTACAGCTGTGTGTAATTTAAATGTGTTTGGCACGAATTCTCCTGTTAATTCTGCCATATATAACTAGCTCACTCCTCCCTCACCCCACCCCTCCCCGAGAAGACATTTAATCGAACGCGTTGGAGTGGGAGTCTGAGGAGTGGGACCCCTACCTTTTCCATGACAAGAGGCTCTGGTCATTCTTTGGTTGCCGCTGACACCTATGCTTTAAGTGGTGATGTATTTACATCTTTGATACCTGTGCAATTATTGCCTCCATTTTTTGCAATTGTTATTTTACAACAAACAGTTATCTCCGGTTGGAATGTGCACAAATCTGCAGTTTGTGCTAATGATATATATGCATGCCTGATTCAGAGCTGCCCTTGTTTGTGAATATTTTTGGTGGTTTATTTGCCTAATCATGTACCTTTGTCCTCTAGTGTATATATGTTTGAGGATGTGAGTTCCCCCTCCTCCTTTTAATTTCTCTCCCCACTTTTTTAAACTCATAGTAATAAATTCTTTTGTAATCATTCCCTTGGTATGCCTGTGTGCTTTTTCATAAGGTTGCTTTTCTTGTTGCTACATATATATATATTTAATGGTAATTTGGGGGGTTTTCTGAGAGCTTTCTGGGTATCTGTGTGTTACTAATCACAAGCATATTTGCTGACCGCTATGAAATTACAGGGGTAAACTTAACTCACCACAGTACTGTGTCACAAATTACCTCACATGCCAGGCCACTAAAAATCCTACATTTCTATCTTAAAATACCTCAGAGACTTGGATGCAGATCTTTGAATTTGGTTATCTGTGATTTTAAGTTAAATGAAAACACTTTTCAAAGAGCACGACAATAACCACATACAGTCCACTTAACAACACAACATTTTGTAGGTTTTTTTTACCAAAAGTCGAATTGTTTTGGTTTCACATTTATTATTTTTTTTTTTTAATGAAGGAAAAAGATAAAAATAAGTAAACTATTCTAAATAACAGTATAGCATGAAACAAGCTTAAAATAAGAATATACTAATCAATCAACAGGAACAAACTACAAGTGTAGATTGGAAAATTGCCCAAACTTTCCTAATATCTCTAATCTTTTTTGGGTGAACTAAAACCAAAAAAAACTAGGTCACCCCAAAAAGTTATCAGTTAACATAGTACTTGTAAGAAATCCAATTTAGCAATAATTATATTGTAATGAATGAATCTTTCTCAAAGGCAGAATGTTAAAGTATACGAGTATAATAGTCCTGGACTTTCCTTCATATCTATATATTATATCTGATTGTATTTTCGGTTATAGAGTTATTTGACGGTGCAGCTGTCCTAAAAGTTCAGGTGTCAGAACCCTGTTTAGTTGACACTGAGTGACTATTGACAAACTTTTGACTTTAGCTGAGGTAGAGGCTGTGACAAAAGCTCTGAGACTCTTCCAGTCCATACGGTATTTGGTATTCTATGTTTAGAATACGTGTGCTGTTTCTGATTCGATCAAGTTTGAACTGCAGGACTAATTGCGAATAGAAATTATATGAAGAGAGCTGATCAAGGAATTTCGGATAAATACAACGTTAGCTTAGTGCATTATGAAGGGGATGAGGAGAAGATAGCCGAAAAAAGACCACCAAGTGATGATATCATTAGAGGAAAAGAATGTTAATACTGGTAGAATTAACGAAAGAAGGTTACTATGTGCAACTTCTTAAATAATCAATCTATTTGAAACATCATCGTCATTCTTACTATTTTTGTATGTAAGTAATTATTTTCAAATAAACGTTTTTGTTTTTGTGTTGCAAGACCAAGAAGCTGAATTCGTGTTAGATACTGATGTAAATCTACAGAAAAAGGCGATTTAAGGACATTTAACATTGGCGAGCCAGCCTCATTCATTTTTTTCGTCACATTTGGTTTATTAGAGGGGGGTGGGTTGATACATCCCTGGATCCAAGATTTGAGAAAAAAGTGAAACGAACCGAAGGGAAAAAAAAGTGTCAAGTTTTTGGTAGATTTGACTACAGTTTGATTAACAGATCAGAGACAGAGAACCACGTTTTCACGAATCTCCTAGAGGGAGACGGGAACTGTTCAGGGGTTGCCTTGTCTGGTTAAGTTTCCCAAGGGTTTTCCCAAGGAGAAGGTACATTTGGCGGGACGTGCAGGGCATTTTCTGGCATGTTTGTATGCACTGAATGGAATAGCGTGGAATGTTCTTCAAAAACGTTTGACGTTTTGTGGGGAACATTCGAGTCTTGGCACAAGTTTTCGTTGAAAGAAATACTTACAAACGTAAGTAATGGAATTTTATTAATTCATATGGAAATGACAGTAATATGATGTTAATTGTTACCTCATACATCTACTGACACGAATTGTGGAGTTCTCTATGGAATCAAGGTGCAAATAGAAAATGAGAGAATAATAAGAAAATACTAACTATGCATAAAAGATAAGAAAAAATTAGAATGTCATGAAATGATCAAAGTGTTTAATTTGATGGTTTTCAATGATGAAAATCGCATAAAATCGAAGTTGTTAAAAACTGATCAATTTCAATGTAACATTTTACATAACGCATAAACATGATTTAGAAAAACAATTGAAACATCAATATCAAATTGCATGCGCTGTTGAAAGACAAAAGAAAAAAGATACTCAAGGGGGCTCTTTTATTCCTAGTTTAGGCGACGTAGATGTACTGACATACAGCACGAACTGACAAGGAAAATTTCTTGACAAAGCCAGCCACACTGAATTTAAAAATTCATGATCATTAAATGAAGGTATTAAAAGATATACCTGATTATAAAATCACCTGGATCCATTTCATAATGCAAGACTTTTTGATCTTTCGTCGATTTACTTTGCTGAGGAACAAAGACAAATAAGATTTACAAACTTTGGTTACCAACTCACATGAGTCTGAAGGTTAAAAATGCACTGTCAGCATGCCTCAAGAGATGAGAATGGTTGATTTTATACAAGGGTCTTGCATTGACAGGCTTAAATCAATTAATTACATTTCCACCGGACATCCATTACCGTTGATATTTGGAAAGATCTTAAACCCAAAATTACAGAGGATACTTTTTGAGTTTTATGTTAAAATCCAGACTGCATCAAATTTTTTTGTTCTGATTCTGATCAAGATTTGAAAGAGAAATGATAGAGCATTTGTAAAAAAATTTACATTTTAGATCCAGTAACATTAGCAATTGCTTCTGAAAAGAATCATTAGAAGTTGCTGCTCATTTTATTGATAATATTAGACGTCATTTTTTCAGAATAATCCCAGACTTAAAATCTCAGAAATTGTTAATGATAGAAATGTCTTTCATGACACCAAAAGGGGTAAACTCTTGGAACAGTCAGAGTGACAGGAGTGACAACTGCCAGAACGACAAGCCTTTGCGGCGCAAGGTTTTAAATGTTTTCATTGCGGATAAATAGGCATTATAGAGAAACCTGTACAAATTCTTAGATCTACAAAAAAGTTTGCGGAAGAGATAGATGTATTTGTTCACACACAGACACATGATCACACCAAAACAGGTTTGTAACATAACTTGACATAGACGAAAGACTATTCACCTGACTAGGACTATCGGAAACCACGTCCTCTTGAAGTATAACTCCAGTAATTTGGATAAAGAAGGAACCTTAGGGGGGTTTGATACCAGAGTTTTTAATTAGACTACCAGGCACTTAAGTTGGTAACAAAAGGAACATTAGTTCCAATGTTGTCAGGGAACACACTTTGAATATTGTGGATTTAGGAATAAGGCATTTGAAAGATTTCTAAAGGAAGAAAGAGTCTGTGTTAATTAATCCTTCTGATTTAGGGTAAATAAGAGAATATTTGTCGCAATTGAAGGGTCCCACCTGAGTTTTCATTACCTGAATCAGTGATAATTTTTGTCCTCAAGCAACACCTTAAGAAAACTTTCCAAAAACACAAAGAAAACATGGACAGGATTTTCTCACTGAAGAATGCAATTGTTGATTCTCTTGGCTAGAGTGAAGAGGTTTGTTTTAACAGAACAGAATCTACGTGGCTACAGAAGACTACGTTGTCACCAGCAACAGTCAGACACAAAGAAGGTACGCTAGCTTCCTTTCCTTTACAGAGAGAAACAGTGCAAAGGATACGTCCATTGCTATTTCCCGGGTTATGATTTAAAGCACTCTTGTGTCCCGACGGAAAGGCCATAAATCTATGAACCAAATGGGAACTGAGTCTCAAGTCACACAAAACACCTAAAGGTTTTATAATGTTACCAATCATGAAAGTTGGGTCAAGTAGACAAGAGACCTTTGGAAAGGTATAAGGAAATCCGGGCTGCTCAAAGGCCAAAAACAACCTTCACAATGGTATGCACCAGCAGATGGACCCGTGGGTCTCACATTGGCAATTGATCCAATGGTTCCTTACACTCAGGGAAGAATGGGTTAAAATATTGTGGATTAGATGAGAGTCGTCTTTCAAAATGGGTGAAGCAGTCTGGTCAAGCAAAATAATGCAATTCTACAGCCACAGTTTTTTGCAATCATGTTTTTCCAGATGGGGTTTACAACGCATTCTGAGTCATTACTAGCGTGTTCTCATTTCAAGGTTTATGATGGAAAGTTTACATTGAAATTTTAGGGATTTAAAGAAGATTTAAAGTATCATACATAATCAATTGGGTTAGAAGTAGGATTAAAATTTAGGAATTAAAATAGTACTTCTGTATTTCCAAAATTTTAAAAGGGGGGGAAGTGAAGTAGGAGACAATTATGATCATTTTTTTTTATGAAAAAAGTATTTGGTTCACACAATTGAGAAGGAATCTGATATAGTAACATTATAATGTAACATTATGTTACAGGGTTAGGTTTGTGATTATGTATGTGACATGTAGACAGTACTGGAGTGTAGGTCAGTGGCGACTAAGGTGTAAACTAATTTACAATATTAGTTGATACTGGTTATATTGTTAACAGGTCATATGTATTGTATGATGAATAAAGAATCTGGGCATGATCGGAATCAAAGAAGGAGAAAAAGAAACAAAGTGTCATCACCGATGGGAACTGGAAATATTTTGGCATTTTTTAGGAAAAAAGAACAAATGACTTAATTTTTAAATTATAGTTCTATTACTACCTGGGACTATTGGAAAGAAATAATCAATACGTGAAAAAGTTACAACGGTGGATTACAGTAACATCTCTATGGAGTACACAACAAAGTTTGTAGATGAATGTGTTATTGGATTCAAAATTAACAGATTTGGGGTTGCGGTGTGATATATATTAGTACAAGTATTATATTTTTTGCTTTAAAAGTACAATTGGGAAAAGAACAGAGTTTTATTCCATAAAAAGTACTAGAAATAGTGGTATAATATCTCGTTATTATTTATAGTCTCACAGATCCAGATTTTAAGTTTTTACAAACACAATGTATAGCAAGACTGTAACGGAGTAGATTTTTTTCCGCTTTGTTTACATTTTTATTCTAAACTACTTTGTTTTTTACGCCAGGTAAGATTATTTATCATTCATGCTTACTTTGTATTGAAACAGTAAACACCTTTAATGATTGAAGAATTAATTTGGTAATGGAGGATTCGCAATAGGAATACATTCGTAACATTCTTGAGAGATGTAAGATGGTTCCATCTTACAAATTTAATATATCTCAAATAAAAAGAGTTTGAGGTCGGCTTGGGATTGAAATGGACTGAGACACTTTAAAAAGAATTCGGTTTATTCAGATGTCACAAAACACAATTAAAAGCAGAAATTGTTTTAACATGACACAAGGTAAACTAAAAGAGACAGAACAATTGATGGTATTACAGGTTAGATGGCAAGTTTTTTAAGAAATCTGTATAATGTATACAGTTTATGGGAATATCTCATTTGTCTTCATCATGACGTGTGTATAAACATGATGTTCTTTTTTCAACGATATTGGTAATATGATTGTGAAGGAACAGTAATCAGAGTATGCGTGTAGTTTTGTACTAGCCTGTTTGATAATTTTTAATGTTGATATGTTTATGGGTGTTTGAAAGATTATAAGTGATTCTATACAATCTATTTAGGGGGCTGTAAGAAAATCAATTACAATAATTATATTGTAAGAATCATCTGTTATCAAAGGCAGAAGTGTTTTAAAGTATCAGTATAATAAGTTGGATCTTTCCTTCATATCTATATATTATATCTGATTGTTATTTCGGTTATACGAGTTATTTTGACGTGCTGCAGTGTCCTCAAAAGCGTAGAGTAGGCAGAAACATGTTTAGTTTGATACTGAGTGGCTATTGACAATCGATGTGACTAGCTGAGAGTAAGAGGCGTGACTTTTTAAAAAGCCTCTGAGACTTTTCCGAGTCATACTGGTTTTGGATTCTATGTGTAGAATACTGTGCTGTTCTGATTCGATCATAGTTTGAAACTGGCAGAGGACTCTATTTGGAAGTAGAAATAGATATTTGAGAGCTGATTTGAGTTGTAATATTATCTGGATAAATACAACAGTTGAGACTTAGTTTAAAAGCATTAGGAGAGGAAGGATGAGGAGAACGATGGCCAGAGGAAGAAGACCCGCAGCCAGAAGTGATGATATAAAGAGGAGAAAGAAATGTGTAATACTGGAGAATTACGAAGAAGGTTACTATGTGCAACTATCTCGTAAGAATAGCCAATCATTTGACACATCATCGTCATTCTTACTATTTTTTTGTAGTAAGTACATTATTTCTCCAAAATAAACGTTTTTGTTTTTGTGTGTGCAAACGACACAAGAATGTGGAATTTCTGTTATACTGATTAAATCTACAGAAACAAGCGAATATTAAGCGACACTTAACAGTACTCTGGTTGTATACAAGATGTCAGCTAATGTTTATTTGCAACCTATGGGGCTGCAGCAAATGTAGTACGAGTGGACTAGAAGGTGTTGGGACCAGACATCGAAGCCGATGTCTGCATGAACGGCAATAAGGAGAAGCACCCGGGTTTCTGGCTCCAGTCTCTGCTATGATTGTTAAGCCCAATCTTTTCAACTTGGCGCCCCGGCCATCCCCCCCCCCCCCTCACCAATCACTAAGCCGTAAGAAATTATTAAGAAATGTATTCTTCCCCAAGCATCCTTTTCACAGTACGTTTTGCTCAGTTTTTGTCCTGCTCGGGCGGTCGGGCTCACTGGGGGGATGGTTTGCTTTTTTGGCGGAAGATCATCACTTGGGGCGGGCAGCAGGGTTTGCCTCAGCGTGGCTACTCACTGAGGGGGCGGGCAGGAGGTTTGACTAGTAGTTGCGCTCACTCACTGGTTGGGCGGGTTGCTTGGCGGCTCACGTGGGGGGGGAGGATGGTGATCTGGATCCTACGCGGAAGATGGCAACATTCAGTTGTAGTTCAATGTTGCTGCACAATGGCCTCCTTCTTGCCAGGCATGACTCATTCCGTCCACCACTGACTCCCTTCCCATCAACTCCAGTTCAACTCATACGCCACTGAATTTTGCCATGTTGGGTAGTGCTGCTTCAAAGCAAGTCTCATTTCAAAACTTCACACTCTACATATGGCACAACTGTTTGATATATTGAGAAGAGTAAATTAAAAAATGGCATTCAACCAATCCTCACCATCTAACCCCCTACACAGCCCTGCCTACAACTCATAGTCCTGCATATAAGAGCTGATCCAGTTCATCATTGGTCCCCACCACATTTTTGCTGAGAATATGTCCTCTGACCTTTTCCTCAATTAAGAGTTCTGCTGGTAGCCATTGCAACACGACGCATAGGTGAGGCATGCACCGATCAGAAAACTACTCCTCCTCAGAGTCTCCTCATCCTGCTGCTCACAGTATGTCACTTGAACAGACGGGGACACCACTCCTAACTTTCTATTATTTCTGTGTTGGTTACATAGTAAAACAAGGTGACCCCAAAAACATCATCAGGTATCAACTTTTGTTTCGACAGGTGGGCTTAAAAATATGGCACACACAGTGAATAATAGTTTTTTTTCTTTTACAATATATATATAAAGCTGCGCTAGAATTAAAAAATGTTGATGCCGCCCCCAAAATACATTATTTTATAGTGCAATACATCATTGCAGCACCACTAAAAATCCGCTAATTTACAATACACCAGGTTGGTGTAAACCCTTCTTTCCTATGTACAGATGCGTCATTTGTATCTCCACATGCCCTGCACAGTCTGGTGAACCGTGGACCAAACGTGCGTGATCACAGCCATGTGCAGACATGGGGAATTACCCTCAGGCTTTAACAGCATGGGTCCATGCTTCGAGGACCCCAGCTGTGTTTAATCCTACACTGGTTCACCGCAGTATAGTACGCTGCGCAGTGAGAGCAGACAGAATCTGTGAATCTCTCTGCGCATCCTAAGCAACAATCGTGCTGCTTTTATTTTATTTAATTACAGTATTGAAGCAGGTGCTCGCTAGAGAGCTGAAGCTCATGAATTTCAGCCTCAGGACCCCCTGCTTCGTGAGTAATCACCCCGGTATGAGGTCATTGATTTTAAAGTAGTACTAAAGAGCAGACCCCACATTAATATGAAGAAGATCAAAGGAACTCTCCGAGACCTCCTGGTAAATAGCCACTCTCCAGACCTTATCACAACGGATACATGGCTTTAAAAAACCCAGGCTGTTTATAAATGCCACAATTGCAAGGCGTGCAAATTCATTAACACCCCAGTAAACCTTCACCTAACTATAATGATTCTAAATCACACCAGCTCAATTAAATTGTTATTACGGCAAAACAGTATAGTGGTTTATCGTGGCAACCTTCAAGTGCGCTTGAAACATAGTAAATGCAGAGACAATTTTAAGAGAAAAAGTGCTATAGAACATACCTATAAGGGGTCGCAACGCAATGCTGACGACCAACATGATAAGATAGGTATGATGCGTATCATGACATGTCAGAGATAGGCATGACTGTGACTCGAATTCGCCTCCTCTTTTCCAGGGAATAACCATATCCCTGAAAACTTCAGAAGGGAATTGGGATAGCTTTTGCTATAGATAGAGCCAAATGGATAATACCCTGCTACCCAATCATCATATTGTATGAACAGGGTTTTCATTTCTGGCACTATCATTTTATTAAGCACCTTTAAAAAGTATGATTTTTAATTGACTTTTTAATAGCAGCTACTATGGGTATTCTACAAATTTGACAATCCACATCAAACATCAAGCAGGATCTTGAAGCAGCCTGCCACATAGCATCTTGCAGGTGTCATGACAGCCTACACTTTAAAAAGGCTGTCTGAGACGCTGACTCACGAACTCCAACCCCCCAGAGAAGTCGTCGGTTTTTTTTGAATGACGAAACGTACGTCTGTTAATGCCGGGTGCGTCCTAACGGCGGTATAAAGGCCTAAAAAGCGCTCCCTTGTCCCCCGTGACTTTGCCCTCAATATAGCTTAACATTTATTACACCGGTACTAATTCGGAATCAGTTGTAGGGCCTGGTGCATTAATCTATACGGCCGCGTAATGAGTCTTTCTTGGTAACTACTCAAATCACTGTACGGTACTGACCGGCCAGGCATCGGTTTAGGAATATTTTACTTATACCTGTAATTCTCTATGGGACCTGCTTCTAATGCTACTGGTGTACATCTGTATATACCGGTATGATCCGTGGACGTTCACAGGGCATAGTGCAATCTGTATATGCGAGCTGCCTCTGCCCTAGCAAATCGGTGCTCCCTCTGCAACTCCATAACGGGATTTTAACATGCTCCTAACTTAATTGAACTCTGCACTTGATCCTGCCAGCTACGTGTTGGGTCATATTTCCTACGAACGCGTATGTGTTTTAATTGGTACCTACTCTAAATACTGAATTGCCGGGACTGATACGGCTGAACATATGGCACTGGCCCTATGTTATATCATAATTGGTATGCTCTAATGCCATTTTTATTTTACATTATTTGTGTTGCCTGTCTGACCGGCTTTCTCTGGGCATATACATACCTCCATACGTGAGGTCTGACAGTGCCATTCAGACAAAAGTTTGTCTACCGGCCTGATTCGCTAGATCCTGAGGTTGATTGCTGCTTTTCTATATACATCTATTTGTGTGCTCTGATCCCCTCTTCTCCCGTATTGCACACAAACCCAGTCAGCCGTCCGCTGGACTCTCTTTTCTTGAGCTAACTTGTTCTTGTATCTGTATTCTCCTCTCGCCCTGCTCCCTGCTTCCATAAGGAAAAGATTCTTACAGGACCAATTATTATGTTATATTATTTCACTGTGTTTTTTGTCACATTGGATGATGCCTCTGGACTTCTTTGTTTCTTGTTTATACAATTAGCCACGCCCATTAGCAACTCCTTTTGACACACACACAACCCACACACACACACCACACGCACACCACACACACACCACACACACACACACACACACACAACACACCACACACACACACACCCACACACCATGCAAACATATATAATGAGTGGTAATTTGGGGGGGGGGGGTTCTGAGAGCTTGCTGGGTATCTGTGTGTTTTGTTACCTTTGTCCAGGTGGTCTCAGCTGTTTTGGAGGTTAGTGGCTCCTCCCACCCAGGGTTTAAAGCTCACCCCTCCCCACTGTCCAAGTAAGCAGGTTTTCTTTTCATGCAGCTTGTTGCGACAGGTTCAATGCCAGGACCATCCTTCCTCTAATTATAGAGGTAAATAAGGATTTTAACCAGTTAGTGTTAGGACCTGTGATAGTATGGTCATGCCTTGAACGTGCCTCGCTGGCTTATACGCTTTGGCCAAAGGGTTAACTAAATGACCCTTTTTTCAAGAGATATATAGGTATTTCACTGTGTATTTTTGTCACATTGGATGTTGCTCTGGACTTCTTTGTTTCTTGTTTTAGAACCAATTATTATATCTGGATTCTGAGTGGGGATTCTCTGTGTTTCAGGTACCTATAAAGTGTGATGATGTTGCTGTGTATTTCTCCATGGAGGAGTGGGAGTATTTAGAAGGACACAAGGAGCGTTACAAGGACGTGATGATGGAGAATGACCAGAACCTCAGCTCACTGGGTAAGAGGAGGTTTCCTGTTATTCTAATAGAGATGTCAGTCATGTTTGGATCCAGCAAACAGGAGCTCAAGTTACAGTACACTTTGTGTTTTTGTTGTGAGGTTTATGTCGGGAACAAGAAACAAGTTACAGAGCCGGAAACAGAGGTTCATCTCTCTCACTCAGGACGGGAAGTTTTAGAGCTGAGGATCCCAACCTTTTTTCTCTTGACGCTCTCTATTCATAATGCTCAGTTGCCAAAGCCCTTACAATAATGCAAACAGAACACACTCGCTGGACAGATCGCTACACACACGTGCTGGACAGATCGCGCCACATACACACACACACAAACCGCTACACACACATAAATTAGACAGTCACAGGACTGACAGACACACACACCATGGGAGACTAGCTATTCACATGACCGGAGAATAGACACAGCACAGGAGAAAATATACACACAGACACACACCACTGGAAAAGATACACACACACACACACTAACAGATACACACACACAGTAAAGAACATATACTCATAAGACACACATACATACATCACAGGTCAGATACACTGGCGACACACTTTATTCGAGCTCGGCTGGTCCCACGAATTTGGGTATACTCGGGTGTATTGAGGTTTGTGACTGTTTTCTGCCCGAGTGCATTGCGTTATTTTCCAGGCAGGGATTGAAGCATTTTATTCCCGCTGGCTGCAATACTGCACAGTATATATATATATATATACTGCATTACAATTCATGAATTTATGCCATCTGGTAGACACGCGAAGCATTGCAGCCTATTAAATCCTAATCATTATCATTTAACAGATCAGCCGCCCGTCAGCCAGGCATGAACCATGGCTGGGAAGGCAAACGCAACGGGGCTTGTCTGAGGTGAGGAGCGGCGCATTCCAGGTATCTGCCAGGTACATACTGGGTATTTGCTCGAATAAAGTGTGTCGCAGCAGTACACAAGACAGAAGCACACACCACAGGAGAACAAACACACAGGAAAAAACACACACAGAACCAATACACACACACCACAGAAGACCAGATACACAAAGGACAGATAGCAAGACACAAACACACACAGGAGAATATACACGGTGCAGAACAGATACACATACGACACTGTAACGCTCGGCCTGCCCACAAGCCAGACGAGACCCCGGGACTGAGGTGGAAAGGAGTAGTACCACACACCTAACAGTAAACGGGGGCACGGCCGGAGTGTGGAAGTAGCGTAGATGGTCCTGGTAAAAAATAGAAAGGTTACCGTATTTGCCCACTCCAGCGTTGGAAGGTAAAGTCCGTAAGCCAATGGTGGTGGGTTGGAGAGTGCAGCGTAGTAGAGTGTCCGTAAGCCTGGGTCGTGGAGTGGAGAGAGCAGCGTAGTAGAGTGTCCGTAAGCCGTGTCCAAGGGATGTAGAAGTCTGCAGGGTAGAAAATCCAAAGCCAAGTCCAAGGGGTACCAGAGAGCAGCGTAAACCAAGTCCAAAACCAAAGGTCAATATCCAGGGAGGTCAGCAGAATATCCAGGGACAGGAACAGAAACTGAAAGACAAAAGGGGCCAGGCAATAGTAGACAGCACCAAGGTACAGAAGCTATGCAGAGCAAGGAGGTAATGGTGAGGGGAGACTAAATAGGGGGCTGGGACCTATCAGAGGAAGGGGAGGAACGGAGGAGTGGCCCGAGGGAGGACCTGATAGGGGAGAAATGTCTGGGAGGCTGGGACCTATCAGAGCAAGGGGAGGAGCGGAGGAGCGGCCGGGGAATGAGCTGATAGGGGAGAAGGGCCTGGAGGGCGGACCTGATGGAGCATGGGCAGGGAAGCGTGTGATGTGCGCGCTGCCAGTGGGGAGGCGGAGTCCGGTGCCCGGCACCAGTAAATGGCCGTCTGGGTCCGCGCGCGCCCGTAGGGGTGACACACGAGACCCGGAAGTGCGGGAGCAGCCGTGGGGGAAGCCGTGAGGAGTGAGGCACGCCGCCGGGGAGCCCGGGCGGCACGAGGACAAGGTAAGGAGGCGCTGGAAGCGGGTATACCCGCAGCGCGGATCCTTACAGACACACATACATAGACCACCGGTCATATACATACACACACACACTGGAACAGATACGCACATGACACACTGTCTGTAAGGAATCGGGGGAACTCGCCCCCTGTGGCGTGTTCCCTCCTTACCTGCCCCATCTCTGTTCCCGCTCTCCTTATTGAAAAAAGTGTATTTAAGTGTAGCGCTATTCCAACATAAGTGATATAAATTATAACATTACAAATATCACTCTAAATATAAAATATAAGTGAAAAAAATATAATGGGGCTGCCAACTAAAAAACGAACTACCCTATTTTAGTATAAAGCATACAAAAACAGAAATAGGGGCGCCCTTGCATCTATAAATAGTGAGTGACACAATATAATGCAAATCAATAAATTATACAATAAAAGTGAATAGGTGAGAAAATAATGCTGAAAAAAATCCCCAAAGTTCCAAGGATATGATGAATGGATCCAGCCTTCTCTCAGCACACGGAAAGAAATAAACAAAGCAACATGGGGGGCTATGCACTAAGCTCCGAGCTTTCGCGCAGGCCTGAAAAAAATTAGCACGTCCAATAAAAAATGAAGTTGGCGGCGCGATTCACTAAGGCCCTCAGCCCATTTTCTATCGGACGTGCCCAAAACTGGCTTATCGTGCGTGCAATGTATATACCCCCTGCTAGCGTTCTTAACATTTACGTGCGCTAGCTGATAGAAAACCAATGCTGTTCATCTCCGGAGACCCCCTGCACATCTACACTATAATTAAAATGTATATTAAAAAAAGAATTAACAAACAAATACACGACCCCACCCCCCGCCCAACCCCGCGCCCCACCCCGCGCCCTAACACATACAGTACAATAATGTGCAAAATAACTATTATCCAGATATGGATAATACATTATTTGCCCATTATTAAACACTGCATTAGTATACCTAAATAAAGTCAATAAAAACAGCAGCCAGCTAATCCAATGAATACAAGCAGTAACAACATCAACAATTAATTAATTAAACCAAAATACCCCATGTTAAATCCCAAGCGATGTTGTCCCGTCGTCTTCTTGTTGGCTGGCATCATTCCCTTTAAGTGACGTCATGTAAAAAAAAAAATTAAAGTCGGAATATGGTTTTAACAGCCAATCAGGTGGCTGATAACCATTTTGAGGCTAAATGTGACGTCACTAGCCATATTTAAGGCCGTGACGCCTCATTTGAGCCCAAGAAGACAACGGGACAACATCGCTTGGGATTTAACATGGGGTATTTTGGATTGACAGATGAATATAGAAGATAGAGAAGATGAAGAAATGGTTACAGATTAAGATAGAAGAAGGTGAGTAAAGAAAGAAAAAAAGAAGATTGGGGTACCTTTGCTGGATCTTCATGGCGGATGTCATCGGATGCTGTTGGAGGCCTTCAAGGTACGTGAGCTTCCTGTTTCCCCGGGAGTCGGAGGGCCACCGCTTCTAATGGTAAGTAATATATTCAATGTTTGTAAATGTCTCTTTTTACAGGTTTATTCTTTGGATGTGATTTTTGATTTTTTGGGGCAGGCATATTGACTTTAGGGTACAGATTAATACATTATTATTACAATATTTGGGGGGCATTTGTGGGTTGCTATTGCTGTTGATATTTTAATGTCAGTTTCTTATGTGGATGTAATTGGTTTTTTTTTCATGCTTAGGGGCTTATGCAGAGAGAAACGTTAAAAAAGTTTAAAATGGCTGTAAAATAGTCACAGATTTGCCCACACACACACACACACACACACACACACACACACACACTCACACACTCACACACACACACCAGCCCTTTTTCGTTTTTCCCCCCAAACACACTACAGCCCCTTCTCTCCCCTGCGATACAGACCAAAGTCTCAGAATCTCTGTCTGCTTTGTCAACTTGGATTGCCCTTCGACGACTCAAACTTAACATGTCCAAGACGGAGCTCCTTATACTTCAACACAACCATGGCCCTACTTCCCCCTTCTACTGTACATTACTGTTAACAGCACTATCCCAGTATCACAAGCACGCTGCCTAGAGGTCAAACTTGACTACTCCCTCACATTCTCCTCTCACATACACAATGTAGCTAAAACCTGTTGTTTTTACCTCTGTAACATTGCAAGGATACAACCTTTCCTCTGTCGCTCTACTGCTAAAACTCTAATGCAGGCCCTCATTCTCTCCCGTCTCGACTATTCTAGCCTTCTACTGTCTGGTATTCCTGCCTCTCACCTGTCTCCCCTACAATCCATCCTTAACGCTGCTGCTAGAATCACTCTACTCTCTCCTAAATCTGTCTGAGCGTCTCTCTTGCTGAAATCCGCTTCCTATCAAAGAAAGTATTACAGTACTTACAAAATTATCCTCTTCATTTTTAAGGCTATACATTCTCCTCCTTACATCTCAGCCCTAATTTCTCACTAGGCACCTGCCCTACTCATGTATTCTGCTCAAGGATGTCTTCTGTCTAACCCTTTTGTATCTAAAGCCCACTCCCACCTAAAACCTTTCTCACTCGCTGCCCCAGACCTCTGGAATGTCTTTCCCCTCAAAATCAGACTAGCCCTCTCTCTCCACCTTTCGGAACCTGATGAAGGAAGTTCACTTCCGAAACGCGTTTTTCCTGGTGGAGCGTGAAGCCCTCTCTTGACCCGTGAAAGCCACTGTAGTTCCCGTGACCATCCCAGAATCAGCCCTCAATCCGGATGCGGAGGAAGGGACTCTCTGTAACCGTGACTGTTCGCCCGGACTGTGGTGTTCATCGTTTTTATTTTTATGTAAGTGGATACAGTACTTTCTACTTTTGTGTATTTGTAATAAAACTACAACTTTTTACTGCACACTGCACTGGTCTTTCTCTCTCCCTGGGTTGGCTGCGAGTCAATATCAGTCAGTGTACTGAGGACGCAGACACCTCATGACGGAAGGAAGCCAGCACTTAAGACCACTCTATTGTCTCTCACTTACACATGTAAGTGTTACTACTATCATTATCATTTTCATTTTATTCTCATCACCCCCCCTCCTTATCCCCTGCACTGCTGTGTTGCCAAGTATCACTCGGCTTACATTGGTTTTGCTCTCTCCTGCCCGTGTGTCTGTTGCAGCGAGTTCACCACAGATACAAGTGATAAGAGGGAAACAGCTTACAATATACCAAGATAACGCTTAGTGTCCGTTACTCACGCATGCCCGCGTGAGTATACGTAGTATTTATTTCTTATCCCCTTAACCAAATAGCTATCACTATTCTGTGTGCATCTAAGCCACTTTATTTTTCTGTTTATGTGTGGACACACTGCAATAAGCACATCCCAGTGACGGAGAGAAACAACTGACAGAGTACAAAGACATCGCTGAGTGACTGTTACTCATACATGCCCGTCTGCTAATGACATCTGGTGACAGAGGGAAGCAATCAACCGTGGGTAAAGACAGCGCTGAGTGTCTTTGCTCACACACGTCCGTGTGAGTAGATTGAGATTCACTACTATACTTACCACTTAGATTGTAAGCTCGTTGGGGCAGGGATATGGCTCCACACGAGGTTACTGTGCAAAATAAAGTAAATTGGACTTGGAAAAATATTTATGCCTGGATTGAAAACTGGTTGAAGGATAGATTCATAAATTAAACTTTTTCAGGTTGGGCTAAAGTTGTGAGTGGCGTACCTCAGGGATTGGTACTGCTTTTTAACTTGTTTATCAATACTTTGAGGATGGCATAGAGAGCAAAGTCTCCATCTTTGCTGATGACACTAAATTGTGGAAGGTAGTAGAACCAGAGAAGGATGTTATTTCTCTCCAGAAGGACTTGGAGAGACTGGAAATTGGACAGATAAATGGCATCTGAGGTTTAATACAGGTAAATGTAAAGTTATGCAATTGGGAAATGAATAAACCCTTGACACAAATTAAATGGAGCTAAATTAGGAGAATCCTTGATGGAGAAGGATTTAGGAGTGCTTGTAGACAGCAGTATTAGCAATAGTGCCCAATGTCATGCAGTAGCTGCAAAGGCAAACACAATCTTATCTTGTATTAAACAGAAAACAAAGAAGTCCAGAGCAACATCCAATGTGACAAAAATACACAGTGAAATACCTACATACTGTATCTCTTGAAAAAAGGGTAATTTAGTTATCCCTTTGGCCAAAGCGTATAAGCCTACGAGCCACTTTCAAGGCATGACCATAATATCGCAATGTCCTAACACTAACTGGTTAAAATCCTTATTTACCTCTATAATTAGGGGAAGGATGGTCCTGGCATTGAACGTGCCGCAACCAGCTTCATGAAAAGTAAACCTACTTACCTGGACTGTGGGGAGGGGTGAGCTTTAAACCCTGGGTGGAAGGAGCCACTAACCTCCAAAAACTAAATGACCCTTTTTTCAAGAGATATATAGGTATTTCACTGTGTATTTTTGTCACATTGGATGTTGCTCTGGACTTCTTTGTTTCTTGTTTTATACAATTAGCCACGCCCAGTAGCACTCCTTTTGACACTTATACATCCATATATATATATATATATATATATATATATATATGATGAAACACAAAGAAATGTCGCTCAACACTACAAATCAATAGTGTCCAAAACAACTGTCAATAAGTCATGTATTAATCATACTCAACAGTGGTGCTAAAGGTTGAAATAATATAGAAACAACAGAGAAAGCAACCTTGTAAAAAGCACATGGACATAACTTAAAGTGTAAACAAAGAATGTATTAAAGTGAGTTAAAACAGGGGATGAAATTTAAAAGAAGAGGGGGGCTCAGCTCTACCGAACAATATGAACCTGGAGACAAGGGTCTAAACATAGAACCAATACTGACATGCACAGGACACAGGGGGCTCTGTAAAAGCACAACTGTAAATAGAAAACCCACACTGAAAAGGTATATCCACATTGAAAAAATCACTATACAAACATATTAGATAGTTGCATGGAGTGGATACAATGAGACTACAGGTAGCAATGTGAGGTATACATCACCACTCAGTGTAGGGGTGTCACGGGCAGAAGAGTAGGTCAAAGCCTTATGTCAGGTGAAAGAAGGTAGGGGCCCCCCTCAGCAGACTCCCACTCCAACGCGTTTTGACCAGAAACTGTCTTCTTCGGGGAGTGGTAAGGGGAGAAATGAGCAAGTATATATAGGGGCAATGTAGCAGCAGAATTCGCGCCAAACAAATTGAAAATTCTAAACAGCTGTGAGGAGAGAGGAAATCTACAAGCATAACAGCGTCACAGGGTCAATTGTATTAAAAATAACTTCCTCATTGGGTTAGCACAGTCATGTGGCATCACCCGCGTCATCCCGTATGTAAATTGGGAAATGACGCACGTGACGTCATCACGCTGTACGCGTCATAGCGCTCCGTTGTCATGGCGACCGTACACGTGAACACGGGGCGGCCGCAGGCCAGGGAGAGAGAAGGGAAGGCCGCAGTTAACATTATACTGCTAGTGGCGTCCCATAGCCGAATCAGGGGGTGATGCGCATGACGTCATCCCGTGATATACGTCATGACGTGTGGTTGTCATGGCAACCGCACAAACATTCTAGGGGGCGGCCACAGGCCAGGAAAAAGTAGAGAAAGGCAATAGGTACCCTGTAACGCTAGATAGGAGACTACTGGTTACAGTTGCAGGTGCTAAAGCAAGGTCATAAGATGTTATAAGAGATATATGTCAATAGAATATAAGTATTCATCACACAGCAAACATCAAGATCTATTAGTATGTTGCTGACCAAAGAGATATTGACAAAGTAAGCACAGACCTAACAGGAACCACATGCAGATTTCATCCCCTGTTTTAACTCATTTTAATAAATTCTTTGTTTACACTTTAAGTTATGTCCGTGTGCTTTTTACAAGGTTGTGTTAAAGTATACAGTATAATAGTCTGGACTTTCCTTCATATCTATATATTATATCTGATTGTATTTTCGGTTATAGAGTTATTTTGACGGTGCAGCTGTCCTAAAAGGTCAGAGTAGGCAGAAACCCTGTTTATGTTTGATACTGAGTGACTATTGACAACTGTGACTTTAGCTGAGAGTAGAGGCTGTGACAAAAGCTCTGAGACTCTTCCAGTCCATACTGTATTTGGTATTCTATGTTTAGAATACGTGTGCTGTTTCTGATTCGATCATAGTTTGAAACTGCAGGACCTAATTTGGAATAGAAATATATATTAAGAGAGCTGATTGAAGGAATATTATCTGGATAAATACAACAGTGAGCTTAGTAAGCATTAGGAAGGAAGGATGAGGAGAAGATTGGCCAGAGGAAGAAAGACCAGGCCAGAGTGATGATATCATGAAGAGGAGAAAGAAATGTTAATACCTGGAGAGATTAACAGAAAGAAGGTTACTATGTGCAACTATTCTTAAGAATATCAATCTATTTGAAACATCATCGTCATTCTTACTATTTTTGTATGTAAGTAATTATTTTCAAAATAAACGTTTTTGTTTTTGTGTGCAAACGACAAGAATGCTGAATTCTGTTTATATGTGTAAATCTACAGAAAAAGCGAATTTAAGGACATTTAACATTGGCGAGCCAGCCTTCATTCATTTTTTTCGTCACATTTGGATTAGAGGGGGTGTGGTTGATACATCCTGGATCCAAGATTTGAGAAAAAAAGTGAAACGAACCGAAGGAAAAAAGAAGTGTCAAGTTTTTGGTAGATTTGACTACAGTTGATTAACAGATCAGAGACAGAGAACCACGTTTCACGAATCTCCTAGAGGGAGACGGGACTGTTCAGGGGTTGCCTTTGTCTGGTTAAGTTTCCCAAGGGTTTCCCAAGGAAGAAGGTACATTTGCGGGACGTGCAGGGAGCATTTTCTGGAGCATTTGTATGCACTGAATGGAATAGCGTGGAATTTCTTCAAAGAAACGTTGTGACGTTTGTGGGGGAACAATTCGAGTCTTGGAGCACAAGTTTTCGGTGAAAGAAAATACTTAACAAAACGTAAGTAATGGAATTTATTAATTCATATGCAAATGACAGTAATATGATGTTAAATGTGTTACCTCATACATCTACTGACACTGAATTGTGGAGTTCTCTATGGAATCAGGTGCAAATAGAAAATGAGAGAATAGATAAGAAAATACTAACTATGCATAAAGATAAGAAAAAATTAAGAAATGTCATGAAAATGATCAAAGTGTTTAATTTGATGGTTTTCAATGATGAGAAATCGCATAAAATCGAAGTTGTAAAAACTGATCAATGTTCAAATTGTAACATTTTACATAAACGCATACATGAGTTAGAAAAACAAATTGAAACATCTAATATCAAATTTGCATGCGCTGTTGGTAAAGACAAAAAGAAAAAAGATACTCAAGGGGCGTCTTTTATTCCTAGTTTTAGTGCAGACGTAGATGTGACTGACATAAGCAGCACAGAACTGACAAGGAAAAAATTTCTTGACAAAGCAGCCACACTGAATTTAAAAATTCATGATCATTAAATGAAGGTATTAAAAGATATACCTGATTATAAAAATCACCTGGATGCATTTCATAATGCAGACATTTTTGAATCTTATACAGATCGATTTAATTTGACTGAGGAACAAAGAAATAAGATTTACAAACTTTGGTTACCAACTCACATGAGTCGAAGGTTAAAAATGCCTGTCAGCATGCCTCAAGAGGATGAGAATGGTGATTTTATACAAGGGTCTTGCATTGACAGGCTTAATCAATTAATTTACATTTCCACCGGACATGCCATTACCGTTGATATTTTGGAAGATCTTAAACCCAAAATTACAGAGGATACTTTTGAGTTTATGTTAAAATTCCAGACTGCATACAAATTTTTTTTGTTCTGATTCTGATCAAGATTCTAAAGAGAAAATGATTAGAGCATTTGTAAAAAAATTTACATTTTTAGATCCAGTAACATTAGCAATTGCTTCTGAGAAAGAATCATTAGAAGTTGCTGCTCATTTTATTGATAATATTAGACGTCAGTTTTTGCAGAATAATCCCAGACTTAAAATCTCAGAAATTGTTAATGATAGAAATGTCTTTCATGACACTCAAAGGGGTAAAAGCTCTTGGAACAGTCAGAGTGACAGGAGTGACAACTGCAGAACAGACAAGCCTTTGCGGCTGCAAGGTTTTAAATGTTTTCATTGCGGAGAAATAGGGCATTATAGAAGAAACTGTGACAAATTCTTAGATCTACAAAAAAGTTTGCGGAAAGAGAATGTATTTGTTCAGCACACAGACACTAATGATCTCACACACAAACAGGTTTGTAACATAACTGACATAGACGAAAGACTTAATTCATCCTGACTAGACTATCGGAAACCACGTCCTCTTGAAGTATTAACTCCAGTAACTTTGGATAAAGAAGGAACCTTAGGGGGGTTTGATACAGAGTTTTTAATAGATACCAAGGCACAGTTAAGTGTAACAAAAGAAAAGTTACCAATGTTGTCAGGAACACCTATTTGTAATATTGTGGATTTAGGCAATAAGGCAATTTGGAAAGATTCTAAAGGAAGAAAGCCTGTGTTAATTAATCCTTCTGAATATGGTAACAAGAGAAGTATTTGTCCAATTGAAATGGTCACCAGTGAGTTTCAATTACCTGAAATCAGTGATAATTTTTGTCTCAAGCAAACACTTAAGAAAGATTTCCAAATAACACAAAAAACAGGACAGGATTTTCTCACTGAAGGAAATGCAATTGTTGATTCCTTGGCTAAGGAAGAGGTTTTAACAGAACAGAATCTAGTGCTTACAGAGACTAGTGTCACAGCAACAGTCAGACACAAAGATACGCAGCTCCTTTCCTTTACAGAGAAACAGGCAAAGGATACGTCCATTGCTATTTCCCGGGTTGATTTAAAGCCTTCTTGTTTCCTCGAGGAAAAGGCCATAAATCATGACCAAAATGGGGAACTGCGTCTCATAGTCCCAAAACACCTAAAGGTATTTAGTACTTGTTACAATCATGAAAGTTTGGGTCACGTAGGACAAGAGACACTTTTGGAAAGTTTAAAAGGAAATCCTGGGCTCAAAAGGCAAAAACCACCTTTCCAATGTATTGCACCAGCAGATGGCCCGTGGTCCACATGGCAAATTGATCACAATGGTTCCTTACCCTCAGGGAAGAATGGGTTAAAATATGCTTGGATTAGGAGAGCTGTCTTTTCAAAATGGGTTGAGAGCATTCTGGTCAAGCAAAATAATGCAATTACTACAGCACAAGTTTTTTGGAATCATGTTTTTTCCAGATGGGGTTTCCACGCATTCTTGAGTCATATAGGGGTTCTCATTTCACAGGTTTAGTGATGAAAGTTTACATGTGAAATTTTAGGGATTAAATAAAGATTTAAAGTATCATACATAATCAATTGGTAGAATAGGATTTAAAATTTAGGAATTAAAATAGGTATTCTGTATTTCCAAAATTTTAAAAGGGGGGAAGTGAAGTAGATGACAATTATGATCATTTTTTTTTATGAAAAAAGTATTTGGTAAACAAATTGAGAAGGATCTTATGATATAGTTAACATTATAATTAACATTATGTTAAAGGTTATGTTTGTGATTTATGTATGTGACATGTAGACAGTACTGTAAGTGTATGGTCCAGATGGACTAAGGTTAAATATATTTACCAATATAATGATACTGCTATATTTTTACAGGTCATATGTAATTGTATGATGAATAAAGAATTGGATGATCGGAATCAAGAAGAATGAGGAAAAACAACAAGTGTCATCACCGATGGGACTGAATATTTTTTCATTTTTTAGGAAAAAGAACAAAATGACTAATTTTATTATATTTATTACTACTGGGACTATTGAAAGAAATAATCAATACTGAAAAAGTACAACGGGGAATTACAGTACATCTCTAGGAGTACAACAAAGTTTGCTAGAAGAATTGTTATTGGTTCAAAATTATACAGATTTATGGGTGTGATATATAGTATGTACAAGTATTATTATTTTTTTCTTTAAAAGTCCATATTGGGAAAAGAAAGAGTTTTATTTCCTATAACAGTACTAGAAATAGTGGTAATAATATTCAGTTATTATTTTATAGTCTCCAATATCCAGATTTTAATTTTTTACACAATTATAGCAAGACTTAACGGATAGATTTTTTACGCTTGTTTACATTTTTATTCTAAAATACTTTGTTTATTACGCCAGGTCAAGATTATTTATCATTCATGCTTACTTTGTATTGAAACAGTAAAAACCTTTAATGATTGAAGAATTAATTTGTAATGGAGGATATCCAATAGGAATACATTTACACATTCTTGAGAGATGTAAATATGGTTCCATTACAATTTAATATATCTCAAATAAAAGAGTTTGAGTTCTCTTGGGAGAAATGGACTGAAGAACTTTAAAAAGATGAAGGTTTACTTCAGATGTTACAAAAACAATTAAAAGCAGAAATTGTTTTTCAACATGAACAAGGTAAACTAAAAGAGACAGAACATGATGGGTAATTACAGGCTTAATGGGCAAAGTTTTTAAAGAAATCTGTTATAATGTATCAGTATTGGGAAATATCTCATTTGTCTTCATCATTGTACGTTGTTATAACATGATGTATTGTTTTTCAACTATTGGTAATATGTATTGTGAAGGAAGAGTAATTCAGAGGTATGCTGTATTTTGACATTCTGTTTGATAATTTTGTTTTTGTGTGCAAACGACAAGAATGCTGAATTCTGTTATACTGATGTAAATCTACAGAAAAAGCGAATTTAAGGACATTTAACAGGGGGGGAGTGGGTAGTGTGTGTATTTAGGGGGGATAGTGTATGTATGTATTGTGTATTTGAAAATGACAAACTGTTTTGCATGGAAAAACAATGACAAAAACTAAAAGGGACTTATTATTTTGAGATGCATTTTATTCCCCAACATATATTTTTTCTTTTCCCTAATTCTGATTAAACTAAGTTTGTTGTATTTTAATTCTTATACAGTATATACCTATTAGTGTGTGTGCAGTATATGTATGTGTTTGTGGGGGTGTAATATTCATGCATGTGTTGCAGTCTCGTAATACTTTGGACAAAGACATTTTTTATAAAATGGCTCTTCTTCCTCGAAAGGTTGCAGACCCCTGCACTAGTGGAGATTCAGGCTCGTCTGGGCAGTATGAAATACAAGTAAGAGTGTCAATCAATCAAAGGGCAGAAGTACATGTGAACTATAGCAGCTGTACTTTTATAAGAGTAGCACAGCACCAATGCAAGCATTTTATCTTCAATGTCAAGTATTGAGATGACAATTGCCAACTACGGCCACCTTAATAATAGCCTTTTACTTCCCTGAGCACAAAAGTGAATAATCATTGTTTCAGAATCTTTGTAACAGTTTTTTGTAATAGAGCTATATTAAAACCCATTGATAAAGATTTACTAAAATTATTTGTTTACCAGAAATATATCTTGATTGTCTAAGATAGTGCTGTTTAGCTGATGACGTCTGGCTAGAGTCTGTTCTCACAATACCCACATTTGAGGGGACTTTGTTTTCCACTTCAATGGGGACTGATTCTGGGAAACTGAAAAGAAACAAAATTAGTTAGGATACTGTATATTTGTGTATACACATGTACAGCTTCAAACATGGTTTGCTTTTGATTGCATAACACATCCAGGTCAGAGTATACAGATGTGCAAGGTGCTCTGTCCAGAATAGCTACAAAAATATATACATATGATGTGGTGGATTTGGGTTCTGGTACAGCAGTGTTCGGACCTACAGATGGGCCATACCGTGCCGTGTTTGTAGGCGTAAAATACTTTGGCCAAAGAATTGAGCTAAATGACCCTTGCTTATGGCAAGATAAAAAAAGATAAGTATTTAATTCTCAGGACATACTTGAAAACGAGAGGTAACTCTCAATGTATTACTTCCAGGTAAAACCTTTTATACATAAAAAATAAATATGTCAAGTTAGATGTAGCACTAGGACTTTTTGTGTTGTGTTCTATACATGAGGTCACAATCCTAGTAGCTCTCCTTTAAACACATATATATGATGGTGATTTGGGTTCTGAGCCTGCAGGGGCTGTATGTGTTAGCTATAGGTGTAGCCTTTCCAAAGTCTTTGTTTTTTCTCTCTAATTTACTTTAATAAATTCATAATTTATAAATACTGTACATTGTAGTTATCGGAAGTTTATTTAGCATTGAAACGCAGTATGGGAATAAGGAGTGGGTTACTGTGCATTGAATTTAGGTTAAAGACACACTAGCACCACCTATCGTTACTGCAGCCGTAAAACGCCATTTGGCACCCGCAGGTCCCCTGCAGTCACAACATGCAAAGAAATACTGGGGAATTGCACTTGGCTTAGTGCAATGAAAACAGGTCATTGAAACCGTAAGTCTTGCTATATCTGTAGTTGCAAAAATAAAGTAACAGCACCAAATGGTATAAGCACCTCTGATATAATGTCTAACACTGATCAGGGCTGGTACTTAGAAAAGAACCACAATAAAGTCTTCAAACAAAACACTTTACCATATATCTCTGAAACAGAAAAACTACTGGAGCCTTTCATAACGAAGAATGCGATCAAGGTAAATATAGATTGTGATTTGAAGAAAGTAACAATATGTTTAAGACAAATTAGGAGGGTTCCATCATAAAAAATCCCATTTAATGTATATCTTTATTTATATAGCACCATTTATATACATAGCGCTTCACAGAAGTAATATACGTGAAATAATAATATAACACATAATGGGAATAAGCGCTTCAGACATAAAAGTAACATAAAGAAGAGTAGTCCCTGCCCCGAAGAGCTTACAATCCAAGTGTAAAATAGAAAGAACGTACAGAGACAGCAGGAGGGTGTTCTGGTAAGTGCGTCTGCAAGGGTCACGGTCGCAGTATAAAGTGTATAGTATCAACCACGGAGCTACTCATATGCTTCGTTAAGGAGGTTTGTTTTAAGATTGGTCTTAAAGGTGGAGAGGGTGCTAGTTGGCTATTGAGGTGTGGGGCAGTAAGTGAAGAAGGTTTAAGGTGGGAGAGGGCTTTAGATACAAAGGGGGTAGAGAGAAGACATCCTTGAGCAGAACAAGGTCGGAATGATGTTTAGCGAGAGATTAGGGCTGAAATGTAAGGAGGGGCAGAAGAGTTTATAGCCTTAAAAGTGAGGAGAATTTTGGGTGTGATATGGGATTTGATAGGAAGCCAGGAGAGGGATTTCAGCAGAAGAAACGCCGAGACAGATTTAGGAAAGAGTAAAGTGATTCTAGCAGCAGCGTTTAGGATAGATTAAAGGGGAGACAGGTGAGAGGCAGGAAGCCGGACAGCAGAAGGTTACAATAGTCGAGACGGGAGAGAATGGGGGCATGGGTTGTATTGTATTGTATGTCTTTATTTATATAGCGCTTCACAGCAGTAATACACATGACAATCATATAGATAACAAATAATATAAACAACACATAGAGAAGTGCTTCAGACATGACAGTAACATTTTGGAAAGGGAGTCCCTGCTCTGAAGAGCTTACAATCTAATTAAGAGTTTTAGCAGTAGAGCAACAGAGGAAAGGGCATATCTTTACAATGTTGCTGGGGAAAAAAATTATAGGTTTTGGCTACATTTCAAATGTGAGAGGAGAATGTGAGGGAGGAGCCAAATGCGACCCCTAGGCAGCGTGCTTGTTACATTGGGTATTGGGTCTATGATAATGCTGCCAACAGTAATGTAGAAGGGGGCAGTAGGGCCAGGCATGGGAGGAAGTATACGGAGCTCCGTTTCTGACACGTTAAGTTTGAGTCGCCAGCCACGATGATATAGTGGAGAGACATTCAGAGACTTTGGTCTGTACAGCAGGTGTAAGATCAGGGGTTGAAAAATAAATGTTTGTTATCAACACAGAAGTGATATTTGAACCCAAGAGATGTGATAAAGTCACCTAGAGAGTGTGAAAAGAGAAGAGGTACCAGGACAGACCCCTGAGGTACCTCCAGGGCCACAGACAGATTTCCTGGGCCCCAGGACTACCGTTCTGACTGGCCCCCCGCCACCCTGTTGGCAGTGTTACAAGCCCCATTTCACACCTTGCAAGTCCCCTCTATTTCCCTCTCTCTTCCCATGTATTTCTCTCCCCTCTCACTCTCCCCCCTCCATCAATTACCCCACTCTCACTCAATCCCTACCCCCCGCCTCACATGTATTTGTCTCCCCTGCGTCTCACTCTTACTCACTCTTTTCCTTACTCTCTCCTCTAACTCTCTCCTCCTATTTCCTCTGCCCTCACCACAACATATATACCAAATCCCCCATGCAAAAAACTTCCCACCCCCAAATACATACAAAAAAATCCCCACTTCCCAATACATATATATATATATATATACACATACAGTATATATACACACACACACATATATATATATATATATAAAAAATAAAAAAGAATATAATATAATATATATATATATATATGAGCCCCCAATACATATAAAAAAAAAACCCAATGCATATAAAAAATAAGCAATACATAAAAAAGGCCAGGCCCGTGTCTGCTGGGTTCCCAGTGTCTGCGGGGGGCCTAGCCAGCCGGCGATGCATGTTGGGCCCGACCTCTGGCCAGGCCAGGCTGCCTGTCCTCTCGTGGCCGGGCCTCTGCTCTCCCTCAGCGGCAGGCCCCTCTGTTCCACGTGCTTCCAACACTGGCATGCTGACTTCAGAGAGGCACATAGTGCACCGGCATTGGAAGCTTGGCGTGGGACAGGAAGAGGCCTAAAGGTGAGGGAGAGCCGGGGCCTGGCTGCGAGAGGACCGGCAGCCAAGCCTGGCCAGAGGTTAGGTCCAACTTGCAGTGCCTGATGACCGGCCGCGCACACACCGGGCCCAGGACACCTGTCCCAGCTGCCCCCCGTCAGCAGCCTTGGGTACCCCCACAGAGCGATCGATAGAGGAGGAGGTGTTAACAAATGAGACACTGAAAATACGATGGGAGAGGTAAGAGGAAACCCAGGATAGAGTTTTGTTACGGATACCAAAAGTATGGAGATGTGCAGAAGAAGAGGGCGAGTCCACAGTATCAAAGGCGGCAGAGAGGTCGAGCAATATGAGCAGAGTGCAGAGACAGGTAGGGTCAAGCTTTCTGTTTTTGAGTAATAGTATAACTGTTGCATGTTTGAAGGAGGAGGGAAATGTACCAGAATAGAGGGAGCACTTGAAAATATGTTTGAGTGTATGGATTAGAGTAGGAACAAGAGGTTTGAGGAGATGTGAGGGAATAGGGTCAAGAGGGCAAGTGCTAGAGGGAGAAGAGATCAGTAAGGCTACCCTAAGAGGGTGAAGCTTCCGGTGCAGTCAGACTGAGTGAGCCAAGTCTCAGTTACAGCAAAGAGTGAGATAAAAAGAAGTCGTGTACAGAAATGTAATAATTTACCATGCACATACAGGACATTTTTCAGTTTTAATTTCAGGACCTTTATAACATCACGGTTCTGGTGAGGGACCTTTAATCAAATGTTCTAATTTTTGGTTGTAACTCCTTAAGTTTTCAGTGTTATGCTTCCAACACAGAATGTTGATAAATATGATTAAATTATACAAAACTGTTCAACAAAATAAAAGCTTTTTGCACATGTAACATGCACTGTAGTCAAAAAACCAGTATTAGTGCTAACTACTGATAACTTAGAAAGAAAGCAAAAAAGAAAGGTACTGTAGTATTATGCAAGAGTTTATCCCTTTACCTAGAAAAAGGGAACTATACCCCCAAAATGTCACATCTTTCTTTTACCTTCCAAGCTATCATGTTGACAATATGCATTTATCTTTGTAAACAATAGTGTGAAAATGGGACCATGTTCGTGAAACAGTAATACATATCTGATTTTGGTTTCATGATGAACAACAAACTCATTTGCAAACAGTATTACCATATAATAAAAGGAGAAAAATCGTTAACGAAGAAAATGAAGAGCTCTGTCTAACATTTTGGACTGGGAGACATGCGGTAATTTTCTTTGCAACTTACCCGAATAAAACATCTTCTTTTTTCTTCTCTTTTACTACAGTCATGCTGGGCTTCTTAGAATGTGAAATGCCAAATTCTGCATCATTAAACTCATCCCAGCTATCCTTTAAGACAGACTGACCCCAGCGCCGTCTTCCATGCTTAAAGCTGACAGCACTGTTCTGAGATCCAATGGCAACTGGCTTCTATGTTGCAAAATAGAAAACAAATAAATGAATATGTGGTCCTCTGCGCCATGGCTGAACAAGACAGTGTCTGCCATGATGGAGCTGCGGCGGGTCCGCTCACGTTGCGCTGTGGCATTAATTCTATGCTGCCGCAGTTATCTGGCAGCACACCAAACACATTAAGGCTACGTCTGTATCACAGCAAAGGAGTTCTTTTACATGGTTTAGGAAACATACATCTTTTTTAACCAAATGTAAATGAACACATCCATTTAGTTAGCTAAATAGGAGTTGCAGTTATGCAAAAACACTCACCCATTTTACATGTGTATTTGTAATATTAATTTTAAATCGTTTAAAATGCATGTAATAGCAATTTAAATGTAGGACGTAAAATGATGAAACACCGGGAAACTGTGGTGCTTTTAACTGATTAAAAGAAAAGAAAGCTGCAACCAATTGCTCTGATGTACAGGCAAGAGCAGAGCTCTAAAGCCTTAAGGCTCTGCCACATATTGACCTCCAGCACTTGGTGGGTTGATGTCAAGCCCCTAGGTGGCCTCTTTATGATATTTTAATAGTACATATTTTAATAACCTGAGGGTAGTAAATAACATTTTTTTTTTTAAAAAGCAGAAGGTCCAAGGTGCAGATTGTCACAATGTTATCATCATAACAAACAGAGTCTGTAAACCAGTGCAAGCAGTTACTGTATACCACTGTCTTCAAATACTGTAACACATATCCTATTACTTACAGGAGAAAAGGTTTTGCTGATGTTGGGAAGAAACGTTTGCAGAGGTTTGGATGGCAGCTCGCTATCAACTGTGCTCTGCGGCAGCTGAATTTGCTGGAGAGGCCGGTGGGCTATTTGCGTTGAATTAGCTGATGTCTTCTCTAAAGCATCAGATGGAGATGGGAATAGCTTCTTTATTACAGATGATGGTTGTGGATCAGGGGGTTGCACTGGTTTGTTCAAAGGCTTTTTCTGCTCAAGATATTGTGGTGGAGGTCCCAATGCTTGTCCAACTTGAAAATACGGGTACCTTAATGCCTTGAAAAAAAAAAATGAATACACGAATGATCCCATTTTCCTTCTTATTTCAAACTATGCTTCATAGGCCATCCACTTCTAGCAAGAGATGTATTTGTGTATTATTCTTTTCACAATGCCCTCATCATATTGAGATAATAAAAGGTTTAGTGTACACCCCAGCATGTTTTCTTCTTTTATACAGGAGTTACATCAAACACAGTAACCAAGGAGCGTGCGCACACACACACACACACACACACACACACACACACACACACACACACATACTGATGTAAATCTACAGAAAAAGCGAATTTAAGGACATTTAACAGTACTCTTGTTTATACAAGATGCAGCTAATGTTATTGCAACCTATGGTACGCTGCAGCAAATGTAGTACGAGTGAACCTAGAAGGTGTTGACCAGACATCCGAAGCCGAGTCTCATGGAGAGGCAAAAGGAAGCACCTGTTTCTGCTCCAGTCTCTGCTATAGAGTTAAGCCCAAAATCTTATTCAACCGTGTGGCCCGGCCATCCCCCCCCCCCCCCCTCACAACTCACTAAGCGTAAGAAATATTAAGAAATGTATTCTTCCCCCAAGCATCCTTTCACAGTTTTGGCCAGTTTTTGCTCGGCGGCGGCTCACTGGGGGGGATGGTTGCTTGGCGGCAGATCACTCACTGGGGGGCGGGCAGCAGGGTTGCTCAGCAGTGGCTCACTCACTGGGGGGCGGGCAGGAGGGTTGTGCAGTGGCGGCTCACTCACT